>JACEEZ010011955.1:0-17651 GCA_016584305.1 Chionoecetes opilio | reverse complement strand
GATGTTAAAAATTCGAAGATTCAAGCGTGGGCACGAGCGCCGTGATGTCGTTGCGTAAATTACGCAAAGCCACTTGGATAAAATGAATAGAGACAGTAAGAGGAAACAGAAAAGGGACTGCTGTCAGTGTTCACAGATACCTCTGTTTCAGTGAGGAAAAGAAGATGAGGTTTAGAGGAGGAGAGGTAATGATCCACAGATTGAAAGTTAAATTTAAGACAGCGAATGTTTCAGAAGTCTACGGTGTGCCCTTCAAACTCTGATTTGTATGCTTGATATAGGGCTTGTTATTGTTTTGCTTATGACTGCAGGTTATATTTATTTTCTAAACAAAAATATTAAAACCACAACCGCTTAAATAGTAACGTTTTCAATCAATCTCAAACAATGTAATCACCTTAGTGTTTTCATTTTTCGTGCGAATATCTGGTAACCGTATTGACTTAATTATATAACTTAATGTTAACTGACACGACTCTTACAGGATGTGTCCCATCATGCAGGTGAAGATAAAGAAGAGAGAGGGACACTTGTGGTATTGCTACGATGACAACGTTAACACCCACTGTGAGGTAAAACTTGACTAAATCTTAAGGGAGCATTGATCGATAATCCTGTTTACATTCTTATCTCGAAGAACCATGTTCTTGCACACACACACACACACATATATATATATATATATATATATATTTATATTATATATATATATATATACTATATATATATATATATATTATATTTTAGATATATATATATTTTTTATATGATATAAAATATTATATTATATATATATATATATATAATATATATATATATAATATATTATATATATAATATAATATATATATATATATTTTATATATTATTATATAAATTTTATTGAGGGGACTGAATATTCGCATTCGCAATAGCGAATATTCGCATGTTTTTTTCTTCAATATTCGTATTCGCTCTCCCACTCGTCATGCCAGGCAAGGTGCTTGCCCATCTATTGCTGACATGGATCCGCAGTCATCTGCTGAAGCAGCAGAGACCTCAGTTGTCTTGGTTCACGCCTGGTAAGTCAACAACAGATCGTATCCTAGCGCTTCGTGTCCTGGTGGAACGCCGACGTGAGTTTCGACAGGGGATGCTTCCACCCTATGTTGATCTCAAGAAGACGTTTGACTCAGTGCATCGTGAGTCACTCTGGGATCTTCTGCGTTTTCGCGGAATTCCTGCAAGGACTATTGGTTTGATGACTGGTCTGTACTCTGGGCCTGAGAGTGGTGTGAAGTGTGGGGGAGGTGTATCCAGCTTTTTTCCTGTGAATACAGGAGTGAGGCAAGGGTGCGTCCTTGCCTCATCACTTTTCAACACTTGTATGGACTGGGTATTGGGCAAAGTAGTAGATCAAAGTGGTTGTGGAGCATCACTCGGCATCACTCGGTGTAGTGTGCAGGCCTCCAAACTTATGTAAAGAGGATTCAGCTCTTATATGGCAGGAAATAAGCAAGGCTTGTAAATATAATCGATTATGCGTGGTAGGAGACTTTAATCTTAGGAGCATTGACTGGGATTTAATTATAGCAGACAATGACGCAGAGGATTTGTTAAAACTAGTTCAAGATAGCTTCCTAAAACAAACAATCAAGGAGCCTACTAGGGGAGATAATATTCTAGATTTATTACTAACAAACAGGGAAGACTTAGTTATTGAGGTGGAAGTTAGAGGTACTTTAGGGAAAAGCGACCATTGTGAAATCAAATTTGCTTAAAATGGGAAGAAGGAAGTATAAGTGTTAATAAGCATAGAGTACCTGACTTCAGAAAGGCTAATTATGTAGGAATAAGAAGACACCTGGAAGGGATTAACAGGGGCAAGGGGGAGTGTGAGATGAGATCTGTGGTCGGAACGGAAGGGGGTGTCGGTGAGGTCAGTGCGGAAAAGGGTTATAATACCTTTGTCAGCAATTTAGTTGCAGGTCAGAAAAAAAACATTCCTTATAGGGCGATAAGATCAGGGAAAAACGAGCCCAAGTGGATGACTTGATTTTTTTTTACACAACATAGGGGTAAAAAGGGACATGTATAAGAAAGTTAAGGATGGGCAGGTGAACAGAGAGCAGAATAACGAGATGGCTAGAACAGTGAAAAAAATAACAAGAGCAGCAAAGAACAATTATGAGATTAAGGTTGCTGGGAAGGCAATGACCGATCCTTAGGTATTTTTCCAGGTTTATAAAACCAAGAATAGGGAATTGGTGGGGCGATTAAAATATGAGCAGGGGGAGATTGTTAGCACGGCAGAGGATAAGTGTAACCTTTTAAATGATTTCTGCTTAAGTGCTTTTACTCAGAAGGATAAATAGAAGGTACCTGATAGGGAACAGATGTTTCGAGGAGAGGATGATGAGAAATTCAAAGATATTGTGATAACTAGGGAAATGGTAGAAGAAGGTATAGACGAATGAAGAATTTTAAGTCACCAGAACCAGATGAAGTTTATCCCAGAGTAACAAAAGAATACAATGAGGTTGTTAGTGAGTCGTTAGTGTATATTTTTAGGAAATCGGTTGATATAGGGGAAGTGCCGTTAATGCAGAGGAAGGGAGATGTAGTTCCTATATTTAATAAGGGAGATAGAGGATTAATGTCAAATTATCGACCCGATAACCTGACGTCAGTGGTAGGTACATTACTGGAATATGTTATTGCAAAAAACATTAGAGAGCATCTAGAAAAGCATAGTTTGGTAAATGATTCACAACATGGGTTCACCAAAGGTAAATCATTTTTCACAAATGTATTGAGTTTGTATAGGAAAGTTTATGAAACAGCAGATAATGATGAGGATTATGATATAGTATACGTGGTCTATTGTATGGCATTTGACAAGGTGCCACACGATAGACTCTTAAATAAGGTTAAGGCTCATGGACTAGATGGGAAGGTTTTTCGTTGGATTAGATCTTGGCTAAGTAATAGTCAACAGAGGGTTACAAGTTAATGGTTCTAAATCTGAATGGGGGCATGTAACAAGTGTGATTCCATAAGGGTCTGTTTTGGGTCCATTACAACTTTTTATTTACATCAACGACTTAGATACATAGTGGGGTTAGTAGTAGTGATATCAGCAAGTTTGAGGATGATACTAAGGTAGGTAGGATTATTAGATCACAGTCTGATGTAAATATTTAGTAAGGAGAATTACACAAATTAAATGAGTTGGTAGATAGATGGCAGATGGAATTTAATATTGATGAGTAATGATTGTTGGTAGGAAAAATCCTGGTAATAGGTACACCATACGCAATGTATCGCTGAAAGGATCAGGAGGTGAAAAAAGATCTGGGAGTGCGGATAAGCTCAGACCTTCGTCCTAGGAATCAATGTATTGAGGCTAGAAATCAAGCTAACAGGGTGTTAGGATTCATTACCAGGAGTGTTAAAATTAGAAGTGCTGAGGTTATTCTAAAGCTTTATTTGACACTAGTCAGACCTCACCTAGACTATACGGTTCAGTTTTGAGCTCCGTATTACAGGATAGATATAGATAGCATTGTTAGAATCAGTCCAGAGAAGGATGACCAAAATTATTCATGGGATGCGTAACTTTAGTTATGAGAAGAGATTAAAGTTATTAAATTTACATTCACTCGAGAGGCGTAGAGTAAAGGGCGATCTGATAGAAGTTTTTAAGTGGATAAAGAGAAATAAAAAAAGGCGATGAAGGAAAAGTTCTTGCGGCTAGTAAGCAGGGTAGAACAATAAGTAACGGATTCAAGCTGGAAAAGCGTAGATTTAAAACGGAAATAAGGAGAAACTGGTTCACAAATAGGGTAAATGATTGAAATGGACTCAGTCGTCAAGTTGTCAATTCGGAGTCTATTGGGGTCTTTAAAAGGAGTCTGGATAAATTCATGGAAGATGGAAGAGAGGTGGATGTAGGTAGAGTTACGTAACAGGAACTACCTGGTGTAGGTCTCACGGGCTCTTATAGCTTCTTTATTTTCTTATGTTTCTTATGTTCTTATGTTACACCAAGATCACTGATCTTGTTTTTGCCGATGATGCAGTAATTTTTGCTGAGTCGCTGGAGGTCCTGGTGATGGCTCTCGAGGCGCTGCACGAGGAGGCAAAGCCTTTGGGACTTGAGGTTTCCTTGCTTAAGACCAGGCTCCAGGTGTTTGGAGGCTTACTAGATGAAACAGTACAGTCTGTTCATGCGTGCGGCGAGGACATTGAGATCTTGGAAAGTTGTACATACCTTGGTAGCGCAGTCCATAATGACGGCGGGTCACGTCAAGAAGTCTTACGGCGGATTGGCATAGCCCACGGTGATTTGGACTTGCTCACCAGGAGTATTTGGCGTTGTCGGTACCTGTGCAGGAGGACAAGGATCCGGATCTTCAAGTTGCTTGTGATCCCTGTCTTACTGTATGGTTGTGAGACATGGACACTAGATAGCGACTTGAAGAGACGAATCGATGCCTTTGGTATTAAGTGTCTTTGCAGAATCATGGGGTATCACTGGGATGATTACGTGTCAAATCAGCGAGTGCGCCGTGAGACTGAATCAAGGCTTTTTTTTTTTTTATTTACATCTCAAAGAACTGGCCAAGGGCACAACAAAAATGGGTAACACAAAGCCCGCTTAGTTGCCAGTCCCTATAAAGAAGACAGTAAGAGAATACAATAAAAAAGAGGGGTGAGCCAATTTAGTTCGGGAGGTGTCTTGTTATTCCTCTTTTGAAAAGATTTAAGTCATAGGAAAGTGGAAAAATTGAAACAGGAAGAGAGTTCCAGAGTTTAACAGTGAAAGGGATGAAAGAGTAAAGATACTGATTAACTCTTGCATTAGGAAGATGGACAGAATAGGGATGAGAATGAGTAGAAAGTCTTGTGCAGCAAGGCCGCGGGAGGGGGGGAGGCATGCAGATAGCAAGTTCAGATGAGCAGTGAGCATGAAAATAACGGTAGAAAAGAGCAAGAGAAGCAACATTGCGTCGGTGATTTAAAGATTGAAGACAGTCAGTCAGAGGAGAGGAGTTGATGAGATGAAAAGCTTTTGACTCAACCCTGTTTAGGAGAGCTGTATGAGTGGATCCTCCCCAAACATGTGAGACATACTCCATACATGGGCGGATAAGGCCCCTGTAGAGAGCAAGCAATTGGGAGGGAGAAAAAAAAGGACGCAGACGCCACAGGACACCTAACTTCTTAGAAGCTGTTTTAGCAAGAGATGAGATGTGAGATTTCCAGTTTAGATTTTTAGTAAAGGATAGTCCTAGAATGTTCATTGTAGAAGAAGGAGACAGTTGAGTGTCATTGAAGAAGAGGGGATAGTGTCTGGTAGGTTTTGTCGAGTAGATAGGTAAAGAAATTGGGTTTTTGAGGCATTGAACAAAACAAGGTTTGCTTTGCCCCAATCAGAAATTATAGAAAGATCAGAAGTTAGGCGCTCGGTGGCATCTCTTCGTGAATCACTTAGTTCCTGTTGAGTTGGACGTCTAATTACCTGCATAGTCCGTCAGCGCCAACTTCGGCTATGTGGGCATGTGGCACGCTACCCTGAAACCGATCCTTCCCATCGGGTTGTATCTGTATGAGACAATCCGGCGTGGAGGAGTCCAAGGGGGCGCCCACATGGCTCGTGGCTGGGCAACTTGATATTTCTTGTCGAGAGCTGCTTGGTATGGGAAAGGAGCCTGCATGGAGACTCGTGCGTGGTGACCCCAGAGAGTGGCGTCGTAGGGTGGGAGAGGTGACGCGTCCCCCGGCGTATGCCCACAATGATTGATTGATTGATATCAGAATACTAACTAAAGCAAGGTATTCCCGTGACACAAAATTATTTGAATCTCTGTATATGATTCAGACACATGTCTCCCGACATTAATCACCAAGTCATCTATTGCCAATTACAAATAATCAAATGATACTTCTGAAACTGTTCCGATTTTTATTCAGAGCAGTTGTTGTAATTCCTTCACTAAGTCCATTTATTCAGTCCTCTCTCAACCCCGACAGCATACACTACAAGGTTCGTTCTTACTTAGTATCTTATTATTTTAATTACCAATTGTCTTGTGTGCTATCTTAATATAATTTTATTCACTTATAGCTCGTTTTTTTTATTTCTATATTAGTTTTACTTGTTGTAATAATATGTTTAGCCTGATGATGCCAATTTGGCGTAACGTTGCTCATTAAACCCCAACACATGTGAAGAAGTATTTTAAAATATTTTATATATATATATATATATATATATATATATATATAATATATATATTATATATATAAAATATTATATATATTTTATATATATATATATATCGTTTAAAAGTGATAGCTAGTTCAGCGTTTATTATCTTTTTAAAGATATTTTCTCTTTGTCTTAAGAGTCTTCCGCATGCTGCTGAAGAAGGGTTCTTAGACCCGAAATCGCGATACAGCAAAAATGACAAGCTACGGCGAAGTCATAAAAGTGATTACTAAAGAGAATAAGACACTCTTAAGACAAAGAGAAAATATCTTTAAAAAGATAATAAACGCTAAACTAGCTATCACTTTTAACGAGATCTGTCTCAGAGAAAATCTCCTGCCCGTATATTCTCTACATATCCCTAGTGATGGGGCAGTTAATAACAACAGAAGACGCCGAACGAGGCCCAGCAATGAAGAGAGAAAAAACCTCATGAAGAAGAGAATAGGAGAGCTGAATACAAAGATCCAAGAACTCCGGCCTGTATACCGTGAGATGGAAGATAAATGGGACAATACTGACGTCGATGCCGCCTTAAAAGAGAGTACTGACACATTTTTTAAGGAGATGACAAACCAGCACAAAAGTTCCATAAGCAGAGCCAACCAAAAAAAGCTGATTAAGCTTAATGGCGGCCACCTCAAGTACCATCGTCCCACCAAAGGCTACATCAACCTTACTAACAAGGTACTTACGCCAGACCAAGAAGAATGACTTAATATGGGTCTCAACTGCCACATGATGTCAAAACCCAAGAAATTCCAAAAACGAATCAAATGCGAAGTATTCACCGATGATGTTGAGAAACTGGAGAAAAAGGGAGACGTCACCATCGATCCTGCCTTCAAGGAAGAAGTCATCGCAGAAGCTTCCAAAACAAGAGGAAACCACAGAAGCAGCATCGTCGAACGAAAACACATTGACGCTGCGAAACAGCTAAAATCAGACCCAGACATCACCATCAGGAGAGCGGACAAAGCTGCTACGTACGTTATCATAAACACCTCCGAATACCTCAACAAGATCAACGACATCCTCAGCGACACTACGAAGTTCACAAAGATCAATAAAGACCCCACGGAAGCACTCAAGTTAAAAATCAACAAATTGATAACTAAGAACAATTATGCCAACACCACCATCAAATTTGGAAAGCTCTCTGGTGAATACGGCATGGGTTACTGCTATGGCAATATCAAGACACACAAGCCGGGCAATAAACTTCGTCCTATAATATCCCAAATACCGACGCCGACGTACCACCTCGCAACGAAGCTGTGTGCTATTTTGACTCCATACACACCCAATGCCTACAGCCTTAATTCAGCATCAGAGTTTCTCGACATACTCAAGACCCACAACGCCAGAGGTGCAATCGCTTCGCTTGATGTCGAGTCCCTCTTCACCAACGTACCCGTTGACCGTACAATCAGCTATATCATCGACCAGGGGTATAACAATGACTCCATCCCCCCGCTTGACGTCCCGGAACCTGTACTACGTGGACTCCTCGAATGCTGCACTAAAGAAGCACCTTTTATCTCTCCCCGAGGGAACAAGTATCAACAAATAGACGGCGTCGCTATGGGCTCTCCCTTACAGTACTGCAGATAGGTGAAATATTTGGAAGAATTGTGGGTTTGGTGAAACAAGCATGAAATTTGGCAGACAATTAAAAAAGGTGCTTGGGAACATATTTGGCTATAGGGCCATTCCAGATTCATTCCATGAGCGGAGTGCCTGCCATTTTACAAAATGGCTGCCAAAATATCTTCTCGAATGTTGTATCCGCCATAGCAATGGTGCTCTGTGCACTCTTTTATGTTTTTCCTCTACTTTTTTTTTCTCTCTCTAGTTTTTCTACTCTAGTGGCATATGTAATTGTTTTGGGTACAATAGATGTGGTATTAGTCACAAGATAATTAAAATAAAATACATTTTTAGTATTATTTGGAGCCAGAAGGCTCACATGATGGCTTGTGAATTATGGCCTTGGATTCAGGAATGCAGGTTTTTTTTAGACTGTGATGTTCATTTAATATAGACTCCAGCTAATTTAATCACTTTCACATATTTTGACCATATTCTTCTGCTTTCAGGTGTGACAATGGCCAAAGTTTACAAGGTGGTGGATCCCCTACAGCCCGGACATCAACACAGGGTCTAGAAACTGACTGGAGCAAGTGCGTTCTTTGTCAGGAAGACACGTCAGAGGTGCTTCACTGTCCAGCAGAGTCTACACGTGCCACACAGGGAGCAGGGTACAAGACAATTGCTGAGCTTCGTGTAGGTTTTGACAGGATTGGCTGTTTGCCCACATCAATCAATCTTTCAAGGCTTGATAATGGGAATGGCATTGAAGAAACACTACAGCGGCACAAGGCCAAGTGGCCTTGATGGGGAACCCGTTCGCTGAATACAGCAGTGCTCTCCTTGTCCTGAACAGCAGAGACGTTGTGGACACAGCAGTGGCAGACACAGTGCGGCAGATGGGAAGAAACTTGGACTCGAGCAGTATGAGACATATGTTGAAGAGAGGCTTGTGAACCAGACAGTGCCCATCACAGATCCCATCAAGCGGAACAACCTCCATCTTTCAGCCGCCCACCAGTCAAGAGAGAAGTCAAGGAAACAGCTACAGATGTCATCCCTGAAGAACGACTGTTCGCTTTCTCCAGGCTGTACATGCCTCCCAGATACGCCATGGTGATTTGGACGAGTTCTTTCAGCACGAAAACCAGGCCTGTCCACCGTCTCTGTCTCAGATGGGTGGGCCTGAGAACTGGAATCAAAGTCTGACTTGATGCCCTGCCTGGAAAACCTAGTTCCAGTGAAAGAGGATCTCTCCACCCCCAGAGTACAGGTCAACATCCTGGATGGTGCTGCCATCATCAACATGCTGCGACCAGGGACTGCAAAGACATTCCAAGGTTATCCCATTGATGTCTTCGTGCCGTTGTCACATCCCAGCTTCAGCATGTAGACAGACTAGACATTGTCTGGGATCTGTACATGGCAGACAGCTTGAAGGCGGACACTCGCAGCAAGAGAGGAAAGGGAGTTAGGAGACGAGTCGAGCCATCAAGTGCAGTTCCTGGAAACTGGCAAGAGTTCTCCGCATCAACGACAAACAAGACGGAGCTGTTCTCCTTCCTGGCTTCTAACGTGGCAGACATTGACACCAACAAACATCTCATCACTACACAAGGCACTGGCGTTCTTTGCTCCAATCGCCAGGACGTGTCAGCTCTAGCGCCATGCACGCATGAGGAGGCTGGCACTCGTATCCTCCTGCACCTACAGGATGCCGTACAACAGGGGTACAGCAAAGTGTCAATACGCACAGTTGATACAGACGTGGTAGTCCTGGCCATAGCATCAGCCAATCGCCTCAACATCTCTGAACTGTGGATTGCCTTTGGAGCTGGGAAGAGCTTCAGGTTCATCGCTGCTCATGAGATCGCCAAAGCTCTTGTTCCTGACCGATGTGTGGCCTTGCCGATGTTCCACGCCTTCACTTGATGTGACACGGTGTCCTGTTTTGGCGGCCAAGAAGACTGCATGGGACACCTGGACCACCTATGGAGACGTCACACCAGCATTCTGCGCCTTGGGTGTCATGCCAGACCCACGTGCCATTGACGAGTGGATGCAACCACTGGAGCGCTTTGCGGTCCTGCTGTACGATCGCACCAGCACAGAGGAGGGTGTGAACCAGGCAAGGAAACAGCTGTTCAGCAAGAAAGGCAGAGCTATTGATGGTCTGCCTCCTACACAGGCTGCACTCATCTAACACACCAAGAGAGCTGTCTACCAGGTTGGTCACTGTTGGGCCCAAATGATGACCCCTGCTCCAGAGCTATCGTCACCAAGTGAATGGGGCTGGAACAAGAAACCTGGTGGTGGATGGAGTATAACCTGGACGACCCTACCAGAAGCATCAGAAGCTTGCAGGGAACTCTTGCGATGTGGCTGCAAGAACGGCTGCAGAGGACGCTGCAAATGCCAGAAGGCGGCTCTTCAGTGTACAGCTCTTTGTCAGTGCAGTGGACAGTGCTCTGAGCGACGCGGCTCACAGAGAACAGTTCATTACTGTTTGGGCACACTTTCCATCCTATTGACTTGCAATTAGACTATAATAAGCTATTGTGTGTACCTCTGCTACCTACAAAAACAGAAGAAATAATTCTGGGTTGTTTGACGCACTTGACGAAGTGGTCCTGATTTCAAAATCGTAACATGACGTAAAAATGATCATTCTTATTTTTTAGCTCAAACTAGTAATTATTTGCCATTTCAACTGTTATGTGGAGAGTAAAATTACTAATGTATGATTTATAATACAAAGGAAAAACATTCCCACCCCTAGAATTGATTTAACCTACAATATCAAAGAATTTCAAATAAGCGATGGCGGCCATCTTGAAAATGGCCGACATTTTGTACAGGTCGAATCTGAGATGGCCCTAAATCTAAAAATCACCACTGAGGGATAGATCTACCTGCGGACCAAATTCTATGCTTGTTTCATCAAACCCACAATACTTTCACCTATCTGCAGTACTATTAGGAGTATTGCTTGGCAAACTTCTTCATGGGCTGCGTAGAAGAAGAAGTATTCAAGAAAATAAGCAAGCCCGACATATATTGCCGCTACATCGATGACATCTTTATCAAAACGAAAAAGTCACTACGAAGCAGAACAGCTGAAGCTCTGCTACAAGATACTTCAGGCCTCACCTTCACCATAGAAAGCAGCTCAGACAAATCAATGCCGTTCTTGACGTCCTTGTAACACAGAAAGAAGAATCATTCATCACAAACGTCTACGTGAAGCCAACGAACACCGGACACTGCCTCAACGGAGAAAGCGAATGCCCGCAGAGATATAAAGACTCTACAATCGGTGCTTATATCAGAAGAGCTCTCACACACTGCAGTACATGGCAACTTATGCACAAAGAAATCGAGCAGATCCACTCAAGTCCTCATCAACAACGGCTTCAGCGAGAGAGACATCAACCGTCAGACTAAGAAAATCATGGAGAACTGGTACAACCCAAACGCCACAAAAAAGAGTCAGACATAACTATCTTCTACCGGGCTTTCTTCTCCACCGCTGACCAGGAAGAAGAAAGAATAATATCACAAATCGTTAACCGTAATGTGAAACCTGCAGACCAGAGAGGAGAATAAAACTACAAATTTATACAAAAAACAAGAACACCAGCAACTTCCTTCCCGTAACAGCCCAAGCCAGACGAAAGAGACAAAACAAAAGTCCCATGTCGTATATAGGATCACATGCAAAAGAGGAAAACTGTGAAGTCCTCCCCTCATCCTACATCGGCATGACGACAACGAAGCTGTCCAAACGTCTTACTTGCCACCTAACTTCCGGAGCCCAAAAAGTCACCTATTAGAAAAACATTTCATCATCATCACAAGAACATTTTAGAAGAAAATACAGAATTGGTCGACATGTGTGCAGATGTGCAGCGACTTCCAATTCTAGAAGCACTATATATAAAAGAGATCAATCCCAAGCTAAACGTACAGGCAAACGACCTACAAGCTCTACCCAGCATGAAAAGAACAAAAGCAAATAACAGCCTATTCACAGAAAAGCAAAGCAAGAAGCCAAAAACCAATAGCGTCTCCCACTCACGGAGACGAGAAGCAGAAACTATCTACCAATCAGCGCCGCCACTAGGCTGCGTGGCAGGCAGTCTTCATCTATAAATAGCGCTTCACTCCGCATCTAAATCATGCTCACCTCTACAACTGAGGAGAAAACATCTTCCACATGCTGCTGAAGAAGGGTTCTTAGACCCGAAATCTCGATACAGCAAAATGACAAGCTACGGCGAAGTCATACAAGTGATTACAAAAGAGAATAAGACATTCTTAAGACAAAGAAAAAATATCTTTAAAAAGATAATAAACGCTGAACTAGCTATCACTTTTAACGAGATCTGTCTCAGAGAAAATCTCCTGCCCGTATATATACTCTACATATATATATATATATATATATATATATATATATTATATATATATATATATATATATATATATATATATATATATATATATACAGGGTGTCCCAAAGGTCACTATACACTTTTAATAAATTCCTAAAAAATACACAAGAAACTGAGCTTATTCATATTTTTAGCATCAACAAAGGAGTCATGCATTTTTACTTGCTAGACTTGCCATCACGTTCCAACGCCTTGAAGACTATCTGTATACCTCCACATGAGCACCTCCATTTTCGACAACCTTCATCCACCTTCGGACGCAGGCCTCTCCGACGTTTTGCAGCATCTCTTCCTCGACCTCGCTGCAGGCCGTGCGGATTCTTTCCTCAAGCTGTGACAGGTCACGGGGCTTAGTGGCATACACCTTGCTTTTGATATAGCCCCACAGAAAAAAAGTTACAAGGTGTGAGGTCGGGGGAGCGCGGAGCCCATTCGAGGGGACCCCTTCGACTGATCCATCGGTCAGGAAACTTGATGTTAAGGAAAATGTCTTGCTAGTCTATGCTAATGTCTTTTTTCAACAAGGACGGAGCCCCTCCCCACTTTGCCAGGTTAGTGAGGGATTCCTGAACATCAAGATTCCTGACCGATGGATCGGTCGAAAGGGTCCCCTGGAATGGGTTTCGCGCTCCCCGACCTCACACCTTGTAACTTTTTTCTGTGGGGCTATATCAAAAGCAAGGTGTATGCCACTAAGCCCCATGACCTGTCACAGCTTGAGGAAAGAATCCGCACGGCCTGCAGTGAGGTCGGGGAAGAGATGCTGCAAAACGTCGGAGAGGCCTGCGTCCGAAGGTAGATGAAGGTTGTCGAAAATGGAGGTGCTCATGTGGAGGTATACAGCTAGTCTTCAAGGCGTTGCAACGTGATGGCAAGTCTAGCAAGTAAAACTGCAAACGACTCCTTTATTGATGCTAAAAATATGAATAAGCTCAGTTGCTTGTGTATTTTTTATGAATTTATTAGAAGTGTATAGTGCCTTTTGGACACCCTGTATATATATATATATATATATATATATATATATATATATATATTATATATATATATATATATATATATATATATATATATATATATATATATATATATATAATATATATATATATTAGTCATTTTCTTGGAGTCCGTGACCATTTTCTTCCTACCTTTTTTTCTTGATGGATTTGTAACCTAGACCATTTTAAAGAAAAATTAGCTCCTAGTGCCCCTCTGGGAAATTACGGCTAACTTTTCTAGAGCCCAATATAGAAAAATGGCTGCCGCCGACATCTTGAAAAGCATAAAATGTTAGGGGGTCCAGACAAAATCCCCTTAGGACAAAACCACCCTCGGACAAAACCCCCTAGGACAAAACCCCGTGGACAAAAACCCCTAAGCTAAAGTGCGAAATAGGACAAAACCCCCAGTTTAATACCATTAAAATCGAAGAAAAAATATAATTTAAGCAATTTATTACTGAAGTAATCATGAAAAATATTATAATCTT
Organism: Chionoecetes opilio; assembly: GCA_016584305.1. Lineage (NCBI taxonomy): Eukaryota > Metazoa > Arthropoda > Malacostraca > Decapoda > Majidae > Chionoecetes > Chionoecetes opilio. The sequence goes on along the minus strand of JACEEZ010011955.1, from coordinate 3,865 downwards.
TCTTTGAGTTTGTTCACTCCACCTGATCATTGTTTTGTCTACCTGAGTACCTTAAATCCCCATGTACCGTATATAACACTAAAGTCGCCAGGACAACGTTTCTTTTTTATTACAGACGTGTGGTGCGTTAATACTTACATTTATACATCCATGATTTCAGGAAAGTCAGAAGTGGCATATCTGGAGAGTCTGTCATTTTGTGTCTTCATCTGTGTCATAGTATGGCTATTAATGAAAAAAATAAAAAAAATATATCAACCGAGTGGCGACGTTGATAATGGGCTACACTAAGGTTGCTATCTAGTGTTTGTTCTGAGTGTCCTCCCGCCGTCGTCGTTGCCCGAACAAAAAACCGAGTAGAGTAATATGAAATCGTATATACTTGCAGGTACAAAGCATAAAACAACGCTGCAACAGGGTAGATTATACAGTCATGATATAAACTACTGTGTATCATCTTCAGTCTATAATAATATATAAGCGAAAGTGTGTGTGTGTGTGTGTGTGTTGTGTGTGTGTCTATGCGTGTGTGTGTGTGTGTCTTGTGTGTGTGTGTGTGTGTGTATAGGTTCCGCCCCCCGTGGCGGAATCCCATCATATACCACATTTTTGGAAACAGGTTGACCAGGGGAAGGTTTTAAGCCCACTATGAGATGATCCGATCACTTTTTTTTTTTTTTTTTAGCAGCCTATTAGCGATAATTGTGAAAAAAAGGGGTTGCGAGAATTGAGGAAACCTTGATGTAGGGTGATGGGTAATGGGTGAGTGAATTGGGTGGGTAATGGGTGTGGGGTGATGGGTGAGTGAATGGGGGGGGTGATGGGTGATGGGTGAGGAATAGATGGGGGGTGTGTGGGTAATGGGTGAGTGAATGGGTGTGTGGTTATGGGTAATGGGTGAGTGAATGGGTGGGGGGTGATGGGTAATGGGTGAGTGAATGGGTGGGGGGTGATGGGTAATGGGTGAGTGAATGGGTTGGGGGTGATGTGAATTGGTTGGCGTTAATACATACATTTCTACATCCATGATTTCAGGTAAGTTAGAAGGGGCTATCTGGAGAGTCTGTGTTTGGTGGGCCGAAGGCCTACCAAACACAGGTGGTGAGCCAAAGGCCCACCAATAGCCCTCCGCAGGAGCTAGCCAAAAAGTCCGCCCGGAGGGCGGCTTTGCGGCTAGTGGTACATACACAGCATAGCAGTAGTGATGCTTTAATTCGTAATATTTGGCCTTTTCGTAGAGATGCCTTTTGCAATAATTGTTGGTGATCATCCTGTCTACGTGCTCATGCTAGAATTGAAAAGTGAGAATGCTGAGCTGTTCAGCAAAATCTTACCATTCATGGGACCCTTCCACATCCAAATGTCATTCATCTACACTATATACAAGAGGTTTAAGGGATCTGGCATCTCAGATGTGTTGGTGGCAGCGGGTGCAATAGCAGACGGGCCTGTTGATCAGGCCCTTCGTGGAAAACATGTTAAGCGTGGTGTTCGTTGCTTGCGACTATTCTATGAAACTCTGGTCCACCATGTCATATGCACACGCTTATCGCGATTACTACTCTTGTATCCCCCTTTCATGCACCACACACATAGAGTCTTATCATGAAGGACACCCATGCTGGAGCGGAGCCTTTTAGGTGCACTGGCCTCTGGCGGAGGGTCTTGTTGATCTGATGTTTCATTTCTTTCAAGATATTCCTCGGATTTGCGTTTTTCAGCTTGACAGAGCTTGCGTTTGCTGGATAATGATGCGTAGCAAGTGCTATGCATGTGGTAACCTTTAGGTCCCTTCTCCCAATTCACATTTTCATGTACATGTTGAAACTTATCAAGTTCTCAGACTTTTCCCGGATGGATTCTCACTTCTCAGGTGTAATGTTTTCCAAACTGTCATCTGCTGTACATGACTTTCCACAAAGTAAAATGCACTTGTATTCATCTAAAGCATTGTCTTGTAACTCTTCACTATCTGTTCTATTATCCATTCTTTTAGTCACTTTACAAGTCGGCGATTTTCATCAGACGGGCATGCGATGCATCTGAAACAGAAGAAAATTAATATTACATATAATTATTTTTGTCATTTCATTGTTTCTGGGCATGCGATGCAGCTGGAAAAGTATGAAAATAAATATTATATATAAAATACAGCATGTTTTCCCCATTTCGCCGTATCATACTTGAAAATGTATGTCAGGATGTCCCTGAAACTCTAAAATAATACTTCCAATGAGTTTATCATGCTAAAATATGTGGAAAACAACACCTCACATAACCATCTAGCTTACCTTGTGCCGAATATATTACATTTCATATTTTTCAGGATGACGGACAGTGGCCATCCTGGATTTAGAGGTCAAAATGATACCTAAACTCTCTAATAACCATTCCAGTGGCTTTGTAATGTCAGAATTAGTAAAAAATGACACCTCATTCGTCTTTCTAACTCATCTGATGCCAGAGATATAACATTTTATGTTTTTCAAGATGTCGGCGGCGGCCATTTTCAATATTGGGCTCTAGAAAAGTTAGCCGTCATTTCCCAGAGGGGCGTAGGAGCTAATTTTTCTTTGGAATGGTCCAGGTTATCAAATCCATCGAGAAAAAAAGGTAGGAAGAAAATGGTCACGCACTTCAAGAAAATGACTCTACAAATATATGTATACGTATATACATGCTATACGCGGATACACAGGTATATACAGTTTGCGCGGATAATCACTGCGCGTCTCCGAAAAGGGAATGTTTACACGAATGACGCACCATGTTTATAACAAAATAATGTAGAATATCAACACTTACAATTGTAGTTAGTATTTCGTTGCGTAGCCCTTCCTCTTGATGGCCCTTTGAAGGCGACGTGGTACACTGTCAGCAAGATTTTGAAGGAACTCAGGCTTAAATTCTTCCCAACACTTTCGGAGCTCCATTTCAAGCTTGGGGAGTGTAGAGGTGTCACGTGAGCGGAGTTAGCCTTTAATGATGGCCCAAAGATTTTCTATGGGTGATATATCGGGAGAATTACCTGGCCAGTCATCTATTCTCCCAATCTTGCAGTCATCAAGCCACTGTATCACATCTCGAGCTGTGTGGCAGGATGCTCCATCCTGTTGAAAAATCTGTTGCCTGTGTCTTTTCAAAGCAGTCCTCCAGGTGGTCATTTAAAAGATCAAAATACACCACTTTGTTAACAGTTGTGTTCTTTGGGAAAATAACTAGTTCCCAATACCATGAAAAGTAAAGCAACCCCAAACCATTAAACTGGGAGGGTGTTTTGTGGTCTTTGGTGTGTAGCGAGGCTCGGTGGGGTCTGAGCCGGGGCGACGGTACACTTTTGCTGGTCCTCCTCCACTCACACAAAATGTGCTTTCGTCACTCCACAGCACAGCCCGCCACTTGTCGAGAGGCCAATCTCTGTATTTCTTTGCAAAGTGAAGCCTTTTCTTCCTTTGGCGGCCATTTATCAGTGGCTTATTCCGCGCCCGGTAACACTTGTAGCCAAGGTCACGTTTCAAAGTTTCCTGTACAGTACGAAGCGACACATTACCAAGAAGAGTATGATTTCCCTCCTTAAGTTCTCTGGCTGCAAGGCTAGGATTGGCATCAAGCTGTCGCCTTAATACGCTCCTGGTTCTGTTACACGTTTTTTTTTGTTTCCCAGGTTGTTTTTTTGGGAGCGGGAGATTCACCTCCGCCAGCCTTTAATCGGCGGATCAAATTTTGCACTGTTCTAAGCTTTAGTCCTTTAAGCTTGCAAATTTCCTTATTATTGATCCCAGCCTTGTAAAGATCAAGGATTGCTTGAATCGTTGTGCCACCATATGTTTCCACCATTAGTACCAGAGCAAAAACGGGAGTACCG
>JACEEZ010011954.1:0-35883 GCA_016584305.1 Chionoecetes opilio | reverse complement strand
TGAGCGCTTTTGGCCCCTGGTCCACCAAAAGCACCCACCTTGGGGCCCTAAGTAAAAACACGTCATTAGTCCTGGTCAACAAAAGAATCCAGTAAATCTGTCTACATCTCTAGTTAACAATAATTTTATAACATACCTTTACAAGGGAGGATAAGGTCACCTCCCAGTGGGCTTACCCACCGGGAGTCCGTCTGCTACTAAATGCTAACCTGACGTTCAGCTCCCCTTCTCACTTCGTTTCGATACGTGGTCAACTACCACTGGCTTAAAATATAAGCCTAACCAGTGATTCAGGAATGAGGCGTGGAGGAAAATTCCTCGTTAGCTTATTGATACTTATGTTATTTAATCTCTTCCCCTATTAATGTAATTTCTCGCGTTACATATACAAGTAGTTTTACTTATTATATTGCTATAAACCCATAAAATGTAGTGTTTTCAATTATATTAGCTATTTATCGGTGATATATAGCTGTTTTCCTACCAATTGAAGTATCCCATCCTTTTTTTGGAATAATTTGCCCCTATAAGTAGCTTACATTACATTAAGCTAGTAAATAGAAGAGTAAGAGCTTATTTATTGTGATATAACGGTATATTGCAAGCGTTTTTCATAGTTTCTTGTAACTGTAGCGTTATTGTATATATATATACAAGTAGTTTTTACTTATCATATTGCTATAAACCCATAAATGTAGTGTTTTCAATGATATTAGCTATTTATCGGTGATATATAGCTGTTTTCCTACAATTGAAGTATCCCATCCTTTTTTTAGAATATTTGCCCCTATAAGTAGCTTACATTACATTAGCTAGTAAATAGAAGATAAGAGGTTATTTATGGTGATATAACGGTATATTGCAAGCGTTTTTTCATAGTTTCTTGTAAACTGTAGCGTTATTGTATATATATACATGTAGTTTTACTTATCATATTGCTATAAACCCATAAAATGTAGTGTTTTTCAATGATATTAGCTATTTATCGGTGATATATAGCTGTTTTCCTACAAATAAAATATAAATCCTCTTTTTAGAATAATTTGCACCTATAAGTTGCTTACATTACATTAAGCTATTAAATAGAAGAGTAAGAGGTTATTTATTGTAATATAACGGTATTGCCAGCGTTTTTCATAGTTCCTTGTAACTGTAGCGTTATTGTATATATACAAGTAGTTTTTACTTATTATATTTCTATAAACCCATAAAATGTGTGTTTTCAATGATTTTAGCTAGTTATCAGTGATATATAGCTGTTTTCCTACAAATTGAAGTATAAAATCCTCTTTTTAGAATAATTTGCACCTATAAGTACTTACATTACTTAAGCTATAAATAGAAGAGTAAGAGGTTATTTAGTGTGATCTAACGGTATATTGCAAGCGTTTTTCATAGTTTCTTGTAAACTGTAGCGTTTTTGTATATATACAAGTAGTTTTACTTATCATATTGCTATAAACCCATAAATGTAGTGTTTTTCAATGATTTTAGCTAGTTATCATGATATATAGCTGTTTTCCCTACAAATTGAAGTAAAAAATCCTCTTTTTAGAATAATTTGCACCTATAAGTAGCTTACATTACATTAAGCTATAATAGAAGAGTAAGAGGTTATTTATTGTGGTATAACGGTATATTGCAAGCGTTTTTTCATAGTTTCTTCTAAACTGTAGCGTTATTGTATATATACAAGTAGTTTTAACTTATTTTATTACTATAACCCATAAATGTAGTGTTTTCAATGATATTAGCTATTTATCGGTGATATATAGCTGTTTTCCTACAAATTGAAGTGTAAAATCCTCTTTTTTAGAATAATTTTGCACCTATAAGTAGCTTACTTACATTAAGCTATTAAATAGAAGAGTAATAGGGTATTTATTGTGATATAACGGTATATTGCAAGCGTTTTTCATTGTTTCTGTAACTGTAGCGTTATTGTATATATACAAGTAAGTTTACTTATCATATTGCTATAAACCCATAAAATGTAGTGTTTTGAATGATATTAGCTATTTATCGGTGATATATACTGTTTTCCTACAAATTGAAATATAAAATCCTCTTTTTAGAATAATTTTGCACCTATAAGTAGCTTACATTACATTAAGCTATTAAATAGAAGAGTAAGAGGTTATTTATTGTGATATAACGGTATATTGCAAGCGTTTTTCATAGTTTCTTCTAAACTGTAGCGTTATTGTTATATACAAGTAGTTTTACTTATTATATGCTATAAACCCATAAAATGTAGTGTTTTCAATGATATTAGCTATTTATCGGTGATATATAGCTGTTTTCCTACAAATTGAGTTCCCATCCTTTTTTTAGAATAATTTGCCCCTATAAGTAGCTTACATTACATTAAGCTAGTAATAGAAGAGTAAGAGTTATTTATTGGATATAACGGTATATTGCGCGTTTTTCATAGTTTCTTGTAACTGTAGCGTTATTGTATATATATACAAGTGAGTGTTTACTTACAATATTGCTATAAACCCATAATGTAGTGTTTTCAATGATTTTTACCTAGTTATCAGTGTTATATGTATGTTTTCCTGTCAAATTGAGGGTATACAAATCCGCCTTTTTAGAATAATTTGCACCTATAAGAAGCTTCCATTACATTAAAGCTATTAAATAGAAGAGTAGAGGTTATTTGATTGTTATATAACTGTTAATATTGGGACAGCTTTTTCATAGTTTCTTGTAAACTGTAAGACGTTATTGTGTATATATAACAAGTAGTTGTACTGATTAATTGCTATAAACACCTAAATGGTAGTGGGTTTTCATGATTTACCTAGTTATACAGTGTTTTATATATTCTGTTTTCCTACAAATTGAGGTAAAAAAATCCTCTTTTAGAATAATTTGCACATATAAGTAGCTTAGATTAATTAAGCTATTACATACTAAGAGTAAGAGGTTATTTATTGTGATTTAACGGTATATTGCAACGGGTTTTTTGATAGTTTCTTGTAAACTGTGCGTATTGTATATATACAAGTAGTTTTACTTATCATTTGCTATAAACCCATAAAATGTAGTGGTTTTTCAATGATATATGGCTAATTTCGTGATATATAGCTGTTTTTCCTACAAATTGAAGTATAAAATCCTCTTTTTAGAAGAAATTTGCACCTTGAAGGTGCTTACATTACATTCAGCTTTAAATAAGGAGTAACAGGTTATTTATTGTGATATACGTATATTGCAAGCGTTTTTCATAGTTTCTTCTAAACTGTAGGGTTTATTGTATTATACAAGTAGTTTTTACTTATTATATTGCTATAAACCCATAACTGTAGTGTTTTAATGATTTTTCATAGTTATCAGTGATATCATAGCTGTTTTCTTGACAATTGAGTATTAAGATCCTCTTTTTTAGAATAATTTGCACCTATAAGTACTTTACATTACATTAGCTATTAATAGAAGAGTACATAGGTTATTTATTGTTGATATAACGGTATTTGCAAGCGTTTTTGAAAAAAAAAAAAGAGTTTCATTCTAAACTAGTAGCGTTATTTGTATGATATACAAGTAGTTTTACTTATTTATATGCTATAAAACCAAATAAAATGTAGTGGTTTTCAATGATATTCGCTAGTTATCGGTGATATATACTGTTTTCCTTACAATTGAAGTATCCCACCTTTGTTTTAGAATAATTTGCCCCTATAAGTAGCTTACATTACATTAAGCTAGTAAATAGAAGAGTAGAGGTTATTTTATTTGTGATATAACGGTATATTGCAAGCGTTTTTCATATTTTCCTTGTAACTGTAGCGTTATTGTAATATATATACAAGATAGTTTTACTTATCATTTGCTATCAACCCATAAATGTAGTGGTTTTCAATGATTTAGCTATTTACGTGATATATAGCGTTTCCTTACAAATTGAAAGTATAAAATCTCTTTTTTAGAATAATTTGCACCTATACGTTTTGCCATACATTACATTAAGCTTATTAAATAGAAAGTAAGAGGTTCTTTATGTGATATAACGGTATATTGCCAGCGTTTTTTCAATAGTTTCTTGTAACTGTAGCGTTATTGTATATATACCCATTAGGTTTGCTTATTATATTGCTATAAACCCATAAAATGGTGTGTTTTCAATGATTTTTAGCTAGTTACAGTGATAATATAAGCTGTTTTCCTACAAATTGGAGTATAAAATCCTCTTTTTAGAATAGTTTGCAACCTATACAGAACTTACATTCCATAATCTATTAATATAGAGTCGGACAGGGAAATTTATTTGTGATATAACGTTATATTGCAAGCGTTTTTCTAGTTTCTTGTAACTGTACGCGTTTATTGTATATATACAGTAGTTTTTACTATCATTTGCTATAACCCATAAAATGTAGTGTTTTCAAATGATATTACTATTTATCGTGATATATAGGCTGTTTTCCTACAAATTGAAGTTAAAATCCTCTTTTTTTTTAGAATAATTTTCACCTATAAGTAGCTTCCATTACATTAAGCCTATTAAATAGAAGAGTAAAAGGTTATTTATTGTGAGATAACGGTATATTGATTGCAAGCGCTGTTCATAGTTTTCTTCTAAACTGTGAGCGTTATTGTATTATACAATGTTTTACTTATTATATTGCTATAAAACCCATAACATGTATGTTTTTCAATGATTTTAAGCTAGTTATCAGTGTATATGCTGTTTCCTACAAATTGAAGTAAACATCCTCTTTTAGATAATTTGCACCTATAAGTGCTTACATTGACGTAAGCCTATTAATAGAATAGTAAGGAGGTTATTTATTGTGATATAACGGTATATTTGCAAGTGCGTTTTTTTTCATAGCTTTCTTGTAAACTGTAGCGTTATTTATATATACAAGTAGTTTTTACTGATTATATTGCTATAAACTGCCATAAAATGTAGATGTTTTCATGATTTTCACCTAAGTTATCAGTGTTTATCTGTCTGTTTCCTACACATTGAGGTATCAAATCCTCTTTTTAGATAATTTGCACCTATAGAAAAGCTTACATTACATTAAGCTATTAATAGAAGAGTAAGAGGGTTTATTTTATTGTGATATAACGGTATTTTGCAAGCGTTTTTCATAGTTTCTTGTAAACTGTGCGTTATTGTATATATACAAGTATTTGGACTGATTATATTGCTATAAACCCATAAAATGTAGTGTTTTCCAATGATTTTTTACCTATTTATAGTGTTTATATATCCTGTTTTCCTACAAATTGAGGTATAAAATCCTCTTTTAGAATAATTTGCACCTATAATATCTTAGATTACATTAAGCTATTAAATAGAAGAGTAATGAGGTTATTTATTGTGTATAACGGTATATTGTCAAGGCGTTTTTTATAGTTTTCTTGTAAACTGTAGCGTTATGTATATATACAAGTAGTTTTACTGATTATATTGCTATAAAACCCATACAATGTATTGTTTTTTCAATGATTTTAACCTATTATCAGTGTTATATATCTGTTTTTCCTACAAATTGGGTATAAAATCCTCTTTTTAGAAGTAATTTGCACCTATAAGTAGCTTGTTACATTAAGCTATTAAAATAGAAGAGTACGAGGTTATGTTATTGTGATATAACGGTATATTGCGAGCGTTTTTTCATACGTTTCTTGTAAACGTAGCGTTATTGTATATATACAATTTAGTTTTACTTATCATACATTGCTATACACCCATAAATGTAGTGTTTTCAATGATATTGGCTAATTATCGGTGATAATAGCTGTTTTCCCCCTACAAATTGAAGTATAAATCCTCTTTTAGAATAATTGCACCTATGGAGTAGCTTACAATGACAGTTAGCTATTAAATAAAGCGTACAGAGTTATTTATTGTGATATACCGTTTATTTGCAAGCGTTTTTTCATAGTTTTCTTCTTCTAAACTGTAGCGTTATTGTAGATTACGAAAGTAGTTTTACTTATTATATTGTCTATAAACCCATAAATGTGTGTTTTGAATGATTTTAGCTAGTTATGCAGTGATATATAGCTGTTTTTCCTACAAATGAAAGTATAAAATCCTCTGTATTAGAATAATTTGCACCTATAAGGTACTTACAATTACATTAAGCTATTAAATAGAGAGTAAGGCGGTTTATTTATTGTGATATAACGGTATATGGCAAGCATTTTTCATAGTTTCTTCTAAACTGTACGTTATTGTATTATACAGTAGTTTTTACTTTATTATATTGCCTATAAAACCATAAAATTAGTGGTTTTCCAATGATATTAACTATTTATCGTGATATATAGCTGTTTTTTCCCTACACATTGAGTATCCCATGCCTTTTTTTAAATATTGCCCCTATAAGTAGCTTACATTACAGACCCCACCTAGTAATAGAAGAGTAAGAGGTTATTTTTGTGTGATATAACGGTATATTGTCAAGCGTTTTTTCATAGTTTCTTGTAACTGTAGCGTTATTGTATATATATACAATTAGTTTTTTACTTATCATATTGCTATAAAACCCATAAAAAATGTAGTGTTTTTCAATGTATTAGCTATTTTTCGATGATATTAGCTGTTTTTTCCTACAAATTGCAGTATAAAATCCTCTTTTTAGAATAATTTGGCACCTTAAATCTTTACATTACATTAAGCTATTAAATAGGAAAGTAAGAGGTTATTTAATTGTGGAATATAACGTATATTGCCAGCGTTTTTTTTTCATAGTTTTCTTGTAAACTGTAGCGTTATTGTATATCATACAAGTAGTTTTAAACTTATTATATTGCTAATGAACCGCATAAAATGTAGTGGTTTTCATTTTTTAAGCTAGATTATCAGTGATATATAGCTTTTTTCCTACAAATTGAAGTATAAAATCCTCTTTTTAGAATAATTTGCACCTATAAGTAGCTTACATTACATTAACTTTAAATAGAAGAGTTAGGAGGAAAATTCATTGTGATATAACGGTATAATTGCAAGCGTTTTTTATAGTTTCTTGTAACCTGATAGCGTTATTGTATATATATCAAGTATTTTTTCTTATTATATTGCTATAAACCCATAAAATTGTAGTGTTTTCAATGATATTAGCTATTTCTCGTGATATATGCTGTTTTTCCTAAAATTAAGTATAAAATCCTCTTTTAGAATAATTTGTTGCACCTATAATGAGCTTACATTACATTAGCTATTAAATAGAAGAGTAAGTTTATTTTTGTGATATAACGGTATTTGCAAGCGTTTTTCATAGTTTTTTCTTCTAAACTGTAAGCGTTATTTGTATATATACAAGTATTTTACTTATTATATTGCTATAAGAACCCATAAAATGTAGTGTTTAATGATTTTAGCTAGTTATCAGTGATATATAGGCTGTTTCCTACAAATTGAGGATAAAATCCTCTTTTTAGAATCATTTGCACCTATAAGTAGCTTACATTACATTTGCTATTATATAGAAGAGTCCAGAGGTTATTTATTGGTGGATATAACGGTATATTTCAGAGCGTTTTCATAGTTTCTTGTAAACTGTCGCGTTTATTGTTTAGATCAAGTAGTTTTACTTATCATATTGCTATAAACCCCCCCCCCAAATAAAAAATGTATGTTTTCACAATATATTCGCCTATTTCTCTTGATATAATAGGCTGTTTTTCCTCCTACAAATTGAAGTATAAAATCCTCTTTTAGAATATTTGCACCTATACGTTGCTTACTTCATTAAGCTATTAATTAGAAGAGTAAGAGGTTTATTTATTGTGATATAAACGGTATATTGCAAGCGTTTTTCATAGTTTCTTGTAAACTGTAGCGTTATTGTATATATATACAAGTAGTTTTTACTTATCACATTGCGATAAACCCATAAAATGTATGTTTTCATGATATTATCTATTTTTCCGGGGATATATAGCTGCTTTTTCCTACCAATTGAAGTATAAAATCCTATTTTTAGAATAATTTCACCTATAAGTTGCTTACATTACTTAAGCTATAAATAGCAGAGTCAGGGTTATTTATTGTGGGATATCACGGTATATTGTCAAGCGTATTTTCTAGTTTCTTCTAACTGTAGCGTTATTGTATATATACAAGTCGTTTTACTTATTTATTGCTATAAACCCATAAAATGTATTGTTTCAATGATTTTAGCTAGTTATCAGTGATATAGCTTTTCCTCCTACAAACTGAGTTTGTATAAAATCCCTCTTTTTAGAATAATTTGCACCTATAGTAGACTTACATTACATATGCTATTAAATAGAAGAAGTAGAGGTTATTTATTGTGATATAACGGTATATTGCAAGCGTTTTTTCATAGCTTCTTGAAACTGTCAGCCGGTTATTGTATATATACAAGTATTTTAACTGTTATATTGCTATAAACCCATAAAATGTAGTGTTTTCAAAGCATTTTACCTAGTTAATCGTATTTTTATCTGGTTTTTTCCTACAAATTGAGGTAGTAAAATCCTCTTTATTTAGAATAATTTCACTACTACAGTAGCTTACATTACATTAAGCACTTATCAAATGAGAGTAAGAGGTTATTTATTGTGATATAACGGTATATTGCAAGCGTTTTCATAGTTCTTGAAACTGTAAATGTTATTGTTATATATTACACGTAGTTTACTGATTATATTGGCTATAACCCCAAAATGTATGGTGTTTCAATGATTTTTACCTAGTTATCAGTGTTATATATCTGTTTTCCTACAAATTGATGTATAAATCCTCTTTTTTAGAATAATTTGCACCTATAAGTAGCCTACATTACATTAAGCATTAAATATAGAAGTCAAGAGGTTATTTTATTGTGATATAAACGATATATTGCCGCGTTTTTCATAGTTTTTTCTTGTAAACTTAGCATTATTGTCATATACACAATTAGTTTTACTTATCAGATTGCTAATAAAAACCCTAAAATGTAGTGTTTTGAATGATTTTAGCTAGTTATCAGTTGATATATAGCTGTTTTCCTACAAATTGAGTATAAAATCCTCTGTTTAGAATAAATTTGCACCTATACTTAGCTTACATTACATTAAGCTATAAATAGACGAGTAAAGAGGTTATTTATTGTGATATAACGTTATATTGGCAAGCGTTTTTCATAGTATTTCTTCTAAACTGTAGCGTTTATTGTATATATACAATTAGTTTTACTTATTATATTGCTATAAACCCATAAAATGTAGTGTTTTTTCAAGGATGATTTTAGCTAGTTATCATTGATATATAGCTGTTTCCCTACAAATTGAAGTAAAAGTCCTCTTTTTAGAATCATTTGCACCTATAATTAGCTTACATTACATTTAACTATTAAATAGAAGAGTAAGAGGTTATTTAATTGTGATATACGGTATATTTCAAGCTTTTTCATAGCTTCTTGTAAACTGTATCGTTATTGTATATATAGCAGTAGTTTTACTGATTAATTGCTATAAACCATAAATTAGTGTTTTCAATGATTTTACCTAGTGTATCAGTGTTTATATATCTGTTTTCTTACAAATTAGGTACAAATATCCTCTTTTTTAAAGAATAATTGTCCACCTATAAGTAGCATTACATTACATTTAAGCTATTACATAAAGAGTTAAGAGGTTATTTATTGTTATATAACGTATATTGCAAGCGTTTTTCATAGTTTTGCTTGTAAACATGTAGCGTTATTGTATATATAAGTGTTTTACTTATCATATTTGCCTATATAAACCCATCAAAATGTAGTGTTTTCATGATATTAGCTATTTTCGGTGATATATAGCTGTTTTCCTACAATTGAAGCATAAAGTCCAAAAAAAAATCATGTAAAAAACTAGTAATAATTTTGCACCTATACAGTAGCTTACATACATTTAGCTATTAAAGTAGAAGAGTAAGAGGATTATTTATTGGTGATATAACGGTATATTGCAGCATTTTTTCATGTTTTCTTCTAAACTGTAGCGTTAATTGGTATATATACAAGTATGTTTTACTTATTAATTGCTATAAAACACCATAAATGTAGTTTTTTCAATGATCTTAGCTATTTATCGGTGATATATTAGCTGTTGTCCTCAAATTGCAGTATCCCATGCTTTTTTAGAATAATTTGCCCTATGAGTACTTACATTTACAGTTAAGCTAGTAAATAACGAAGAGTAAGAGGTTATTTATTGTGATAATAACGGTATTAATTGCAAGCGTTTTTCATATTTCTTGTAAACTGTAGCGTTATTTTATATATATGCAAGTAGTTTTACTTATCATATTGCTATAAACCCCTAACATGTAAGTGTTTTCAATGATATTAGCTATTTTCGGTGATATATAGCTGTTTTCCTACAAATTGATGTATAAAATCCTCTTTTTAGAATAATTTGCACCTATAAGTTTGCTTACATTACATTAAGCACTATTAATATAAAGAGTAAGAGGTTTATTTATTGTGATAACGGTATTTGCCAGCGTTTTTCCATAGGTTTCTTGTAAACTGTAGCGTTATTGTATATATACTGTAGTTTTACTTTCTGATATTGGCTATAAACCCATAAAATGTAGTGTTTTTCAATGAATTTTAGCTAGTTATCATGATATATAGCTGTTTTCCTCAACTTGAAGTATAAATCCTCTTTTTAGAATAATTTGGCACCTATACGTAAGCTTTACATTACATTAAGCCTATTAATATAAGAGTAAGAGTTCTTTATTGTGATATCCCTTTATATTGCAAGCGTTTTTCATAGTTTCTTCTAAACTGTAGCGTTATTGTTGTAACAAGGTAGTTTTACTTATTATATGCTATAACCCATAAAATTGTATGTTTTCCATTATATTAGCTTATTTATCGGTGATATATAGCTGTTTTCCTTACAAATTGGAGTATGCCCATCCTTCTTTAGATAATAATTTGCCCTCTATAAGTGCTTACATTACATTACGCGAGTAAATAGAAGAGTAAGAGGCTATTTATTGTGATATAACGGTATCTTTGGCAAGCGTTTTTTTCATAGTTTCTTGTAAACTGGGGGGGTAGCGTTATTGTATATATACAGTAGTTTTACTTATCATATTGCTATACACCCATAAGAAAGTAGTGTTTTGAGATGATTTTAGCTATTTATCAGTGATATATAAGCTGTTTTCTTTACAAATTGAAGTATAAAATCCTCTTTTTAGAATAATTTGCACCTATAAGTAGCTTACATTACATTAACTATTAAATAGAAGAGTAAGAGGTTATTATTGTGATATCACGGTATATTGCAAGCGGGGGTTTTTCATATTTTCTTCTAACTGAGCGTTATTGTATATATACAAGTAGTTTTTTACTTATTATATTGCTATAAACCCCTAAAATGTAGTGTTTTTTTTCCAATGATATGTAGCTATTTATCGTGATATAAGCTGTTTCCTACAAATTGGAAGTATCCCATCCTTTTTTTAGAATAATTTGCCCCTATAAGTATCTTACATTACATTAAGCTAGTAAATATAAAGAGGAAGAGGTTTTTATTGTGATATAATAACGGATATTGCACAGGCGTTTTTTTCATGGGGGGAGTTTTCTTGTAAACTGTAGCGTTATTGTATATATATACAAGTTAGTTTTACTTATCATTTGCTATAAACCCATAAAATGTATGTTTTCAGATGATATTAGCTTATTTATCGGTGATATATAGCTGTTTTCCTACAAATGGAAGTATAAATATCCTCTTTTTGGAATATTTGCACCTATAAGTTGCCTCATTACATTAAGCTATAAATAGAAGAGTAGAGGTTTATTTTTGTGATTAACGGTATATTGCCCAGCGTTTTTTTCATAGTTCCTTGTAAACTGTAGCGTTATTGTATATATACAAGTAGTTTTGTTATTATATTTCTCATAAACCCATAAATGTAGTGTTTTCAATGATTTTAGCTAGTTTATCAGTGCTATGTAGCGTGTTGTTTTTCCTACAAATTGAAGTATACGATCCTCTTTTTAGAATAGTGTTCACTATAAGAACTTACATTACATTAAGCTATTAAATAGAGAGTAGAGGAAATTTTTATTATTGTGATATACGGTATATTGCAAGCGTTTTTCAGAGTTTCTTTGTAAACTGTAGCGCTATTTATATATACAAGTAGATTTTATTATCAATTCTAAACCCACAAATGTTAAGTGTTTTCATGATATACTATTTATCGGTGATATATAGCTGTTTTTTCCTACAAATTAAGTTAAAACCTCTTTTTAGAATAATTTGCCCTATAAGTAGCTTACATTACATTAAGCTATTAAATGAAAGAGTAAGAGGTTTATTTATTGTATATCCTGTATAATTGCAAGCGCTTTTCAACTAGGGTTTTTTCTTCTAAACTGTAGCGTTATTGTATATATACAAGTATTTTACTTATTATTTGCTAGAAACCCCTAAATGTAGTGTTTTTCAATGATTTTAGCTAGTTATCAGTGATATAATAGCTGTTTCCCTACAAATTGAAGTAAAAAGTCCCTCTTTTTATAGAATAATTTGCACCTATAAGTAGCTTACATTACGATTAAGCTATAAATAGAATAGTAAAGAGGTTATTTATTGTGATATATACGGTATATTGCAAGCGTTTTTTCATAGCTTCTTGTAAACTGTAGCGTTATTGGTATATATACCAAGTAGTTTTTTTTTACTGATTATATTGTTGCATATAAACCCATAAAATGTAGTTTTTTTTCAATGATTTTACCTAGATTTTATCAGTGTTATATGTCGTGTTTTCCTACACAAATTGAGGTATAAAATCCTCTTTATTAGAATAATTTGCACCTAAACATAAAAAAGGAGCTTGACATTACTTAAGCTATTTAAATAGAAAGAGTAAGAGGTTCTTTATGTGATTAAACGGTATATTGCAAGCGGTTTTTCATAGTTTCCCTGTAAACTGTAGCGTTTATTGTCTATATAAAAGTAAGTTTTACTGTGATTATATTGCTATAAACCCATAAAATGTAGTGTTTTCATTATTTTTACTATTTCAGTGTTATATATCTGTTTCTTCCTATAAAAAAAAACAAATTGAGGTATAAATCCTCTTTTTAGAACATAATTTGCACCTATAAGTATCTTAGATTACATTAATCTATTAATAGAAGGTAAGAGTTATTTATTGTGATAATACCGTATATTGCAAGCGGTTTTCATAGTTTCTTGTAAACCTGTAGCGGGGGGTTATTGTATATAGACAAGTATTTTTACTGATTTATTGCTATAAACCCATAAAATGTAGTGTTTTTCAATGTGTTACCTAGTTTATCAGTGTTATATATCTGTTTTCCTAACCAATTTGAGGTATAAAATCCTCTTTTTAGAATAATTTGCCCCTCTAAGTAGCCTAATTACATTAAGCGATTAAATAGAGAGTAAGAGGTTTATTTATTGTGATATAACGGTATGATGCAAGCGTTTTTCATAGTTTTCTTGTAAACTGTAGCGTTATTGTATATATACCTAGTTTTCTTATCATATTGCATAACCCCATAAATGTAGTGGTTTTCCAATGATATTGGCTAATTTATCGGTGATATATAGCTGTTTTCCTACAATTGAAGTATAAATCCTCTTTTTAGAATAATTTTGCCCTATAGAGTAGCTTACAATACGTAACTATTAAATTAGAAGATTAAGAGGGTTTTTTTTGTGATTATACGGTATATTGCAAGCGGGGGTTTTCATAGTTTCTTCGAAACTGTAGCGTTATTGTATAAATATACAAGTAGTTTTACTTATTATATTGCTATAAGAACCCATAAATGTAGTGTTTTGATGTTTTAGCTAGTATCAGGTGATATATAGCTGTTTTTCCTACAAATTGAAGTATAAAATCCTCGGTTTAGAATAATTTGCACCTATAGTAGCTTACATTACATTAAGCTATTAAATAGAAGAGTAAGAGGTTATTTATTGTGATATAACGGTATATTGCAAGCATTTTTTCATAGTTTCTTCTAAAAAAAAAGAAACTGTAGCGTTATTGTATATTACAAGTAGTTTTACTTATTTTTGCTATAAACCCATCCAATGTAGTGTTTCAATGATATTAGCTATTTATCGGTGATATATAGCTGTTTTCCCTACAAATTGGAAGTACCATTATAGCTTTTTTAGAAATAAGTTGCCCTATAAGTAGCTACATTACATTAAGCTAGTAAATAGAAGAGTAAAGAGGTTATTTATTGTGATAACGGTATATTGCAAGCGTTTGTTTTTCATATTTTCTTGTAACTGTAGCGTTATTGTACTATATACAAGTAGTTTTACTTATCATATGCTATAAACCCATAAAAAAAAATGTAGTGTTTTCTAATGATATTAAGCTTATTTTTCGATGAGTATATACTGTATTTCCTAAATTGAGTATAAAATCCATCTTTAGCATATTTGCACCTATAGTTGCTTACATTACATTAAGCTTATTAATAGAAAGTAAGAGTTTTTATGTGATATAACGGATATCTGCCAGCGTTTTTCATGAAAAAAAGTTTGCTTGTAAACTGTAGCGTTATTGTCTATATACAAGTATTTTACTTATTATTTTGCTATAACCCATAAATGTAGTGTGTTTCAATGCTTGTCAGCAGTTATCGTGATATATAGCTGTTTTCCTACAAATTGAAGTAAAAATCCTCTTTTTTAGAATAATTTGCACCTATAAGTAGCTTACATTACATTAGCTAATTAAATAGAAGAGTAGGAGAATTTCAGTGTGATTACGGTATATTTGCAAGCGTTTTTTATAGTTTCTTGTAACTGTAGCGTTATTGTTATATACAAGTAGTTTTACTTATTATATTGCTAATAACCCATAAAATGTAGTGTTTTCCAATGATATTAGCTATTTATTTTAGCGGTGATATATAGCTTGTTTTTCCCTACAAACTAAAGTATAAAATCCTGAGTTTTTAGAATAATGTGCACCTATAGTAAGCTTACATTACATTAAGCTATTTCAATAGAAGAGTAAGCGGTTATTTATTGTGATATAACGGTATATTGCACGCGTTTTTTTCATAAAAGTTTCTTCTAACTGTAGCGTTATGTATATATCCAAGTGTTTACTTATTATATTGCTAACCCTAAAATTAGTGTTTTCAATGATTTTTTTAGCTCGATTATCAGGGAATATATAAGCTGTTTCCCTACAACTTGAGGTATAAATCCTCTTTTAGAATATTGCACCTATAAGTAGCTTACATTACATTATGCCTATTATATAGAAGAGTCATAGGTTCTTTATTGTGATATAACGGTATATTGCAAGCTGTTTTTCATAGTTTTTTCTTGTAAACTGTAGCGTTAGTTGTTTATATAAACGTAGTTTTACTTTTCATATTGCTATAAACCCCATACAATGTGTTGTTTTTCATGATATTTAGCTATTAATCGGTGATATATAGCTGTTTTTTCCTACAAATTGAAGTAATAAAACAATCCTCTTTTTAGAATAATTTGCACTATAACGCTGCTTACATTTACATTAATCTATTAAATAGAAAGTAAAAGGTTATTTATTGTGATATAGCGGTATATTGCAAGCGTTTTTGTCCATAAGTTTTCTTGTAAACTGTAGGCGTATTGTCTATTTATACAAGTAGTTTTACTATCATAACTTGTATAAACCCATAAAATGTAGTGTTTTCATTGATATTACTATTTTTCGTGATATAAGCTGTTTTCCCTACAAATTGAAGTATAAAATCCTCTTTTTTAGAATATTTGCACCTATAAGTTGCTTACATTACATTAACTATTAAATAGAAGAGTAAGAGTTATTTTACTGTGATATAACGGTATATTGCAAGCGTTTTTTTCATAGTTTCTCCTAAACTGTAGCGTTATTGTATATAGTACAATTAGTTTTACGTTATTATATTGCTATATGATAGAACCCATAAAAATGTAGTGGTTTCAATGATTTTAGCTAGTTATCGTGATATATAGCTGTTTCCGTACAATTGAGGTATACAAATCCTCTTTTTAGAATAATTTTGCACCTATAAGTAGCTTACTTACATTATGCTATTAAATAGAAGAGTAAGAGGTTATTCTATTGTGATATAACGGTCTATATTGCAAGCGTTTTTCAATGAGCTTCTTTTAAACTGTACGTGGATTGTATATATACAAGTAGTTTTACTGAATTATAGTGCTAAATAAACCCATAAAATGTAAGTGTTTTCAAAGATTTTACCTAGTTATCAGTATTTTATATCTGTTTCCTACAAATTGAGGTATAAATCCCTCTTTTAGAATAATTTGCCACCTATAAGTAGCTTACATTACTTAAGCTAATCAAATAGAGAGTAAGAGGTTATTTATTGTGACTATAACGGTATATTGCAAGCGTTTTTCATAGTTTCTTGTAAAACTGTAATGTTATTGTATTATCAAGTAGTTTTACTTGATTATATTGCTATAAACCATAAAATGTAGTGTTTTCAATGATTTTTACTAGTTATCCGTGGTTATATCTGTTTTCCTACAAATTGAGGTATAAAAATCCTCTTTTTAAAGAATATTTTGCACCTATAAGTACTTTACATTACATAAGCTATTCAATAGAAGAGTAAGAGGTTATTTATTGGGATAATAACGTTATTTGCTGCGTTTTTATAGTTTTCTTTAAACTGTAAGCATTTTGTATATTATATCAAGTAGTTTTACTATCATATTGCTATAAACCTATAAAAATGTAGTGTGTTTGAATGATTTTAGCTAGTTATCAGTGATATATAGATGTTTTTCCTACAAATTGGGAAGTATAAAATCCTCTGTTTAGAATAATTTGCACCTATAAGTTGCTTCATTACATTAAGCTAGTAAATAGAAGATAGAGGTTATTTATTGTGATATACGGTATATTTCCAGCGTTTTTCTCAAAATAAAAAAAGTTTCTTCTAAACTGTAGCGTTATTGTATATATACAAGTAGTTTGAACTTATTATATTGCTATAAACCCATAAAATGTTAGTGTTTTCAATGATTTTTAGCTAGTTATCATTGATATATAGCTTTTTCCCTACAATTGAAGTAAAAGTCCGTCTTTTTAGAATGTTTGGCCTTAAGTGCTTACCTTACATTAAGCTATTAAATAGAAGAGTAAGAGGTTATTTATTGGTGATATAACGGTATATTCAATCGTTTTCCATAGCTTCTTGTAAACTGTAGCGTTATTGTATATATACAAGTAGTTTTATACTGATGATATTGCCTATAGAACCCATAAAATGTAAGTGTTTTCAAATGATTTTACTAGTTTATCAGTGTTATATATCTGTTTTTCCTACAAATTGAGGTATAAAATCCTCTTTTGTAGAATAATTTGCACCTATAGATTAGCTTACATACATTAAGCTATTAAAATAGAAGAGTAAGAGTTATTTATTGTGATATAACCGTATATTGCAATCGTTTTTTTCATGAGTTCTTGTAAACTGTAGCCGTTTGTATATAGTACAGAGTATTTTTACTTATCATATATTGCTATAAAACCCATAAAATGTAGTGTTTTGTCAATGATATTAGCTAGTTATCGGTTATATATAGCTGTTTTCCTACACCTTGGAAGTATAAAATCCTCTGTTTAGAAGAATTTGCACCTATAAGTAGCTTACATTACATTAGCCTAGTAAATGAAGAGTAAGAGGTTATTTATTGTGATATAACGGTATATTGTCAAGCATTTTTCATAGTTTTTCTTCTAAACTGTAGCGTTATTGTATCTTACAAGTAGTTTTTTTACTTATTATCTGCTATAAACCCATAAAATGTAGTGTTTTTCAATGATATTAGCTATTTACGGTGATATTAGCTGTTTCCTCAATTGGACAGTTCCTGCTTTTTTTAGAATAATTGCCCCTATAAATAGCTTATACATTACATTAAGCTAGTAAATAGAAGGTAATTAGGTTATTTATTGTGATATAACGTTTATATTTGGCAAGCGTTTTTCATAGTTTTCTGTAAACTGTACGTTATTTTATATATATACAATTAGTTTTAGCTTACTCATATTGCTATAAACCCATAAATGTAAGTGTTATTCAATGATATTAGCTATTGTTCGGTGATATATAGCTTGTTTTCCTACAAATTGATGTATAAAATCCTCTTTTTAAAATAATTTGCACTATAAGTGCTTACATTACATAAGCTATTAATAGAAGTGTAAGAGGTTATTTATTGTGATATAACTGTATAATTGCCACGTTTTTCATAGTTTGCTTGTAAACTGGTAGCTTATTGTATATATACAAGTAGTTTTACTTATTATATTGCTATTACCCATAAAATGTTTGTGGTTTTCGATGATTTTGCTAGTTATCAGTGATATATAGCTGTTTTCTACAAATTGAAGTATAAAATCCCTTTTTAGAATAAATTTGCACCTATAAGTAGCTTTACATTACATTAACGCTATTAAATAGAAAGTAGAGGTTATTTGATTGTGATATAACGGTATATTGCAAGCGTTTTTTTCATAGTTTCTTCTAACTGTACGTTATTGTATATTACAAGTAGTTTTACTTATTATATTGCTATAAACCCATAGAATGTAGTCTTTTTTCAATGATATTATTCTTTTATGGTGATATAGTAGCTTGTTTTTCCTAAAATTTGAAGTAGACAATCCTTTTTTTTAGAATAATTTGCACCTATAGTAGCTTACATTACATTAAGCTAATAAATAATAGAGTAAAGGGTTTATTTATGTGATATACGGTAATTGCAAGCGTTTTTTTCTAGTTTCTTGTAAACTGTGCGTTTATTGTATATATATGACAAGTAGTTTTTACTATCATATTGCTATAAACGCCCGTAAAATGTAGTGTTTTCAATGATATTAGGCTATTTATTCGGTTGATATATAGCTGTTTTCCCTAAAATTGAAGTATAAAATCCTCTTTTTAGAATAAATTTGCACCTATAAGTTGCTACATTACATTAAGCTTATTAAATAAGAAAGTAATAGGTTATTTTATTGTGATATAACGGTCATATTGCAGCGTTTTTCAGTAGTTTCTTCTAACTGTAAGCGTTATTGTATATAACAAGTGTTTTTACTTATTAATATTGCATATTATTAAATATATGATATATAGATCTATATCCTATATATATATTAAATATATATATATATTATATAGTATATATATATATACAATATAATAAGTAAAACTACTTGTATATATACAATAACGCTACAGTTTAGAAGAAAACTATGAAAACGCTTGCATATACCGTTTATATCACAATAAGCTAACCTCTTACTCTTCTATTTTAATAGCTTGATGTAAGGTAGGCAACTTATAGGTGCAAATTATTCTAAACAAGAGGATTTTATACTTCAATTTTGAAAACAGCTATCTAATCACCGATAAATGCTACTTCGATTGAAAACACTACATTTTATGGGTTATAGCAATATGAAAGTACACTACTTTGTTATATATACAATAACGCTACATTTTTACAGAAACTATGAAACGCTTGCAATATACGGTTATAGTTCACAATAATACCTCTTACTCCTTCTATTTACTAGCTTAATGTAATGTAATCTACTTATAGGGGCTAATTATTCTAAACAACAGATGGGATACTTCAATTTGTAGGAAAACAGCTATTAGCACCGATAAATAGCTAATATCATTGAGACACTACATTTTATGGGTTATAGCAATATAATAAGTAAAACTACTTTATATATACCATAACGCTACAGTTTAGAAGAAAATATGAAAAAGCTTGCATATACCGTTATATCACAATAAATAACCTCTTACTCTTCTATTCAATAGCTTAATGTAATGTAGCTACATTATATGTGGCAATTATTCTAAAAAAGAGGATTTTATACTTCAATGTGTAGGAAAAACCTATATATCACGATAACTAGCTAAAAATCATTGAACACACTACATTTTATGGTTTTTATAGCAATATAATAGTCAAACTACTTGTATATATACAATAACGCTACAGTTTACAAGAAACTATGAAAAACCGCTGGCAATATACCGTTATATCACAATAATACCTCTTACTCTTCTATTTAATATCTTAATGTATGTAAGCAACTTATAGGTGCAAATTAGTCCTAAAAAGAGGATTTTATACATCAATTTTGTAGGAAAACAGCTAAATATCACCGAAAACTAGCTAATATAATTGAAACACTACATTTTTATGGGTTTATAGCAATATGATAAGTAAACTACTTGTATATAGATACAATAACGCTGACAGTTTACAGGAAACTATGGAAAAACGCTTTGCAATATACCGGTTATATCACATAAAATAACCTCTTACTTCTTCTATTTTACTAGCTTAATGTAATGTAGCTACTTATATGGGCAAATTATTCTAAAAAAAGCATGGGATACTTCATTTGTAGGACAACAGTCTATATATCACCGATAAAATAGCTATATCATTGAAAACACTACATTTTATGGGTTTATAGCATATATAAGTAAACTACTTGTATATATACAATAACGCTAGCAGTTTAGAAGAAACTAATGAAAAATGCTTGCAATATACCGTTTATATCACAATAAATAACCTCTTTTACTCTCTTCTAATTTAATAGCATTAATGTAATGTAGCTACTTAGGTGCAAATTATTCTAACAGAGGATTTATACTTCAATTTGTGGAAAACAGCTATATATCACCGATAACTAGCTAATATCATTGAAAACCAACTTTTATGGGTTTATAGCAATATGCTAAGTAAAATCTACTTTGTATATATTTACATAGCGCTACAGTTTACAAGAACTATGAAAAACGCTTGCATATACCGTTATATCACAATAAATAACCTCTACTCTTCTATTTAATAGCTTAATGTAATGTTAAGCTATTTTCTTAAGGTGCAAATTATTCTAAAAAGGGATTTTATACCTCATTTGTGGACAACAGATATATAACTACTGATAACTAGGTAACATCATTGAAAACCCTACATTTTATGGGTTTATAGCAATATAATCAGTAAAACTCGAATTGTATATATACAATAACGCACAGTTTACAAGAAGCTTGAAAAACGCTTGCAATATACCTTTATAATCCAATACATAACCTTCTTACTCTTCTATTTAATAGCTTAATGGAATGTTGCTACTTATAGGTGCAAACTGTCCTAAAAAGATGGACTTTTTACTTCATTTGTAGGGAACAGCTATATATCTACCAAATGATACTAGCTAAAATCATTGAAAACACTACATTTGATGGGTTATAGCAATATAATAAGTAATACTACTTGTATATATACAATACCGTTTAAACAAGTTTAGAAGAAACTAATGAAAACGCGTGCAATATACCGATTATATCACAATAAATATCCTCTTACTCTTCTATTTACTGTTAATGTATGTAAGCTACTTATAGGTGTCAATTATTCTAAACGGAGGATTTTATCTTCAATTTGTAGGAAACATCTTATATCACTGATAACTACTAAAAATCCATTCAAAACACTACATTTCTGGGTTTATATAGCAATATGATAAGTAAACGACTTGTATTATCAATAGTGCTACAGTTTCCAAGAAACTATGAAAAAACGCAAGCAATTATTACCGTTATATCACAATAAATAACCTCTTACTCTTCTATTAATAGCTTAATGTAATTGTAAGCTACTTATAGGTGCAATTATTTCTAAAAAGAGGATTTTATACCTCATTTGTAGAAACAGATATATAACACTGAGAACTAGGTAAAAGCATTTGAAACACTACCTTTTTATGGTTTATAAGCAATATAATCAGTAAACTACTTGTATATATACAATAACATTACAGTTTACAAGAACTATGAAACACGCTTGCAATATACCGTTATATCACAATAAATAACCTCTTACTCTTCTATTTGTAGCGTTATGTATGTAAAGCTACTGATAGGTGCAATTATTCTAAAAAGCGGATTTTATACCTCAATTTGTAGGAAAAATGAGGAAAGGGGGACAAAAGGAAACAGGGGAAAATGGGGGAAAAAAAGAAAAGGAAGGGAAAAGGGGGGGGGGAGGGAAGGGGGGGGGGTGGGAAAAAAGGAAAACAGATGATCAAATACTGATAACTAGTAAAATCTTTGAAAACACTACATTTTATGGGTTTATAGCAATATAATCATAAACTACTTTTTATATCTACAATAACGCTACAGTTTACACACAGAAGCTATGAAAACGCTTTGCCATATACGTTTATCACATAAATAACCTCTTACTCTTCTATTTTAATAGCATAATGTACTTGATAAGCTCTTAATAGGTGCAAATTATTCCTAAAAAGAGGATTTTTAACTCAATTTGTACGGAAACAGCTATATATCACTGATAACTATCTAAAATCATTGAAAAACACTACATTTATATGGGTTTATAGCAATATAAAAGTAAAACTACTTGTATATATACAATACGCACAGTTTTTAGAAGAAACTATGACAAACGCTTGCAACTATACCGTTATATCACATAAATAACCTCTTTACTCTTCTATTTTATAGCGTTAATGTATGTAAGTCACTTATAGTGGCAAATTATTCGTAAAAAGAGGATTTATACTTCAATGTTGTGGAAAACGCTATATATCACCGAAACATAGCTAATATCATTTTGAAACCACATTTTTGGGTTTACGCAATATGATAAGTACAACTACTTGTATATATGTACAATAACGCTACAGTTTACAAGAAACTATGAAAAACGCTTGGCAATATCCGTTTATCACAATAAAGTACCTCTCTCTTCTATTTAATAGTTAATGTAATGTAAGCAGCTTATAGGTGCAAATTTATTCTAAAAAAGAGGATTTTATACTTTCAATTGGTAGGACAACAGCTAGATATCACGATACATAGCGATATCATTGAAAACACTACATTTTCTGGGTTTTATAGCAATATGATAAGTAAAACTAGCTTGTATATTAAAAAATAACGCTACAGTTTACAAGAAACTATGAAAAACGGCTTGCAATATACGTTATATCACATCAAATAACTCTACTCTT
This sequence comes from Chionoecetes opilio, assembly GCA_016584305.1. Lineage (NCBI taxonomy): Eukaryota > Metazoa > Arthropoda > Malacostraca > Decapoda > Majidae > Chionoecetes > Chionoecetes opilio. The sequence continues at coordinate 12,806 of JACEEZ010011954.1, read as the reverse complement.
CTATATAATAGCATGTTTGTAATGTAAGCTATTTCTTATGAGTGCAAATCTTTGAAAAGAGGATTTTTATACTCAATTTGTAGGGACACAGCTACATCTCACTGATAACTAGCTAAAATCATTAAACACTACATTTTGTATGGGTTTATAGCAATATAATTAATAAAACTACATTGTATATATCAATAACGCTACTTTTAGAAGAACTATGAAAACCGCTTGCAATATACCGTTTTATATCACAATAAATAACCTCTTACTCCGTCTATTTAATAGCTTAATAGTATGTAAGCTACTTTATAGGTGCACATTATTCTAAAAAGAGGATTTTATACTTTAGTTTGTAGGAAAACAGCTATATATCACCGATAATAGCTAATATAATTGAAAACCCGACATTTTATGGGTTTATAGCAATATAATACATTAAAACTACTTGTATATCTACACTAACGCTACAGTTTAGCAAGAAACTATACAAAACGCTTGGCAATATACGTTATATCACAATGATTTTTTTTCCTCCTACTCTTCTATTTAATAAGCTTTTTTAAATGTAATGTAAGCTACTTATAGGTGCAAATTATTCTAAAAAAGAGGTTTTAATACTTCAATTTGTAGGAAAACAGCTATATATACTGATACTACTACAATCATTGAAACACACTACATTTTAATGGGTTATTTATAGCAATATAATAATCCAACTACTTGTATATATACAATAACGCTACAGTTTTTACAAGAAACTATGAAAAACGCTGGCAGTATACCGTTATATCACCATAATAACCTCTTACTCTTCTATTATATAGCTTAATGTAATGTAAGCAACTTATAGGTGCAAATTATTCTACAAGAGGATTTTATACTTCATTTGTAGGAAACAAACAGCTATAATCATCGGAAAAATAGCTAATCTCTTGAAAACCTACATTTTTGGGTTTATAGGGCAATAATGATAAGTAAACTCTTGTTATATATACAATACGCTACGTTTACAAGAAACTATAAAAACGCTTGCAATATACCGTTATATCACAATAAAACCTCTTACTCTTCTATTTACTAGCTTTAAATGTAATGTAGACTACTTATAGGGGCAATTATTCTAAAAAAGCATGGGATACTGCCAATTTGTAGGAAAACAGCTATATATCACCGATAAATAGCTAATATCATTGAAAACACTACATTTTATGGGTTTATAGGCATATAATAAGTAAAACTCTTGTTATATAATACATAACGCTACAGTTTAGAAGGAAACTAGGAAAAATGCTTGCAAGATACCGTTATATCACAATAAATACACTCTTACTCTTCTATTTAATAGCTTAATGTACTGTAGCTACTTGTAGGTTCAAATTTTTCTAAACAGAGATTTTCATACTTCAATTTGTAGGAAAACAGCTATATATCAATGATAATAGCTAAAACATTCACAACATACATTTTATGGTTTATAGGCAATTAATAAAGTAAAACTACTTGTATATATACAATACGGCTACAGTTTAGAAGTAAACTATGAAAAACGCTGCATATACCGTTCTATCCAATAAATAACCCTCTAACTCTTCTATTTAATAGCTTAATGTATTGTAAGCTACTTATAGTTGCAAATTATTCTAAAAAAGAGATTTTATACTTCAATTTGTAGGAAAACAGCTATATATCACCGATAATTAGCCAATATCATTGCAAACACTATAATAACATTTAATGGGTTTTATAGCAATATGATAAGTGCAAACTACTGTATATATATAATCGCTACAGTTTTACAAGAGACTATGAAAAACGCTTGCATCTACCAGTTTAGCACATAAATAACCTCTACTCTTCTATTTAATGAGCTTAATGTATCTAAGCTACTTAATAGGTGCAATTATTCTAAAAAAGAGGAGTTATACCTCAATTTTAGGAAAACAGATATTAACACTGATAACTAGGTTAAAATCATTGGAAACACTACATTTTATGGTTTATAGCAATATCATCAGTAAAACTACTTGTATATATAGCATAAGCTACAGTTTACAAGAAACTATGACAAACGCTTGCATTACCGTTATATCACAATAAATAACCTCTACTCTTCTATTTAATAGCTTAAGTAATATCTAAGCTACTTATAGGTGGCAAATTTTCTAAAAAGAGGATTTTATACCTCAATTTTGTAGGAAAACAGTTATATAACCTGATACCTAGGTAAAATCATTGAAAACACTACATTTTATGGGTTTAATAGCAATATAACATGAAAACTACTTGTATATTACAATAACGCTACAGTTTACAAGAACTATGAAAAACGCTTGCCTATACCGTATTTCACAATAAATAACCTCTTACTCTTCTATTTATAGCTTAATGTAATGTAAGCTCTATGGTGCAAATTATTCTAAAAAAGATGATTTATACTCAATTAATGTAGAAAAAACAGACATAAACCCGGATAACTAAGTAAAATCATTGAAAACATACATTTTAATGGGTTTATAGCAATATAATCAGTAAACTACTTGTATATATACAATAACGTCTACGTTTACAAGAAGCTATTAAAAACGCTTGCAATATACTCGTTATATCCCAATACATAACCTCTTATATTCTATTTAATGCTTAATGTAATGTAAGCTACTTATAGGTGCCAAATTATTCTAAAAAGAGGACTTTTTACTTCAATTTGTAGGGAAACGCTATATATCACTGATAATAGCTAAAATCATTGAAAACACTACAGTTATGGGTTTATACAATATAATAAGTAAAACTACTTGTTAAGACAATACCGCTACAGTTTTTAGAAGAAACTAGGAAAGCGCTGCAAATATACCGTTATATCACAATAAATAACTCTTACTCTTCTATTTAAAATAGCTTAATGTAATGTAAGCTACTTATAGGTGCAAATTATATCTAAAAAAGGATTCATATACTTCAATTTGTAGGTAAAACGCTATATATCAAAAAAAAAAAGCCGATAAATATCCTAATATCATTGAAAACACTACATTTTTGGTTTCTAGGCATATGATAATAAACTACTTTGTATATATCAATAGGCGCTAGCAGTTTACAAACTATGAAAACCGCTTGCAATATACCGTTATATCACAATAATTTTCCTCCTACTCTCTATCTTAATAGCTTAATGTATGTAGGGCTTCTTATAGGTGCAAACTATTCTAAAAAGAGATTTTATACTTCATTTGTAGGAAAACAGCTATATTCACTGAAACTAGCTAAAATCCCATTGAAAACATACATTTTATGGTTTTTATCGCAATATAATAGCAAACTACTTGTATATAGACAATAACGCTACAGTTTACAAGGGAACTATGAAAAACGCTGGCATATACCGTTATTCCATAAATAACCTCTTCTCTTCTATTTAATAGCTTAATTGTAATGTAGGCAACTTATAGGTGCAATTATTTCCAAAAGAGGGATTTTATACTTCAATTTGTAGGAAAACAGCTATATATCAACGATAATAGCTAATAATCATTGAAACACTACATTTTTATTGTTTATAGCATATATAAGTAAAACTCTTGTATAATATATGCAATAACGCTACAGTTTACAAGAAACATATGAAAACGCTATGCAATATACCGTTATCCACAATAAGAACCTCTTACTCTTCTATTTACTAGCTTATGGAATGTAAGCTCTTCATAGGGGCAAAATTATTCCTAAAAACAAGGATGGATACTTCAATTTGTAGGTAAAACAGCTATATATCCCGATAAATAGCTAATATTCATTGAAAACACTACATTTTATGGGTTTAGAGAAATATAATAAGTAAACTACTTGTATATATCAATAACGCTACGTTTAGAAGAACTAGTGACAAACGCTTGCAATAACCGTTTATATCGACAAAAATAACCTCTTTACTCTTCTATTTAAAATAGCTTAATGTATGTACGCTACTTATAGGTGCAAATTATTCTAAAAAGAGGATTTTATACTTCAATTTGTAGAAACAAGCTATAATTATCACTGATACTTAGCTAAAATCATTCAAACCTACTTTATGGGTTTATAGCATATGATAGTAAACTACTTGTATATATAAAATAACGCTACAGTTTACAAGAAACTATGAAAAACTGCTTGCAATATACCGTTATATCCATAAATAGCCTCTTACTCTTCTATTTACTAGCTTAATGTATGTTAAAGCTACTTATAGGGGCAAATTATCTTAAAATAAGGAGGATACTTCAATTGTATGAAAACAGCTATCTATCCCGATAAATAGCTAATATAATTGAAAACACTACATTTATGGGTTTTAATAGCAATATAATAAGTAGAAACTACTTGATATATACAATAACTCTACAGTTTAGAAAAACTATGAAAAAACGCTTGCAATATACCGTTTATATCACAATAAATAACCTCTTACTCTTCTATTTAATAGCTTAATTTATTACGCACTTATAGTGCAAATTATTCTAAAAAGAGTATTTATAACTTCAATTTGGTAGAAAACAGCTATATATCACCTGATAACTATCTAAAATCATTGGAAAACACTACATTTATGGTTTATAGCATATAATAAGTAACTACTTGTATATATACAATACGCTACAGTTTACCAGAAACTAGGAAAAACGCTGGCAATATACCGTTAATAATCACAATAAATAACGCTCTTTACTCTCGATTTAATACTATGTATGTAAGCCACGTATAGTGCAATTTTCTAAAAAGAGGATTTTCTACATCCAATTTGTAGGAAACGTATATATCACCGAAAAAAGCTAATATCAATTGAAAACACTACATTTTATGGGTTATAGCAATATGATAAGTAAAACTATTGCATATATATACAATACCGCTACAGTTTCCAAGAAACTATGAAAAACGCTTCAATATACCGGTTAGATCCACAATAAATTAACCTCTTACCTCTTATATTTACTAGCTTAAGTGTAATGTACGCTACTTATAGTGGCCAATTATTCTAAAAAAGCCTGGATACTTCATTTGTAGGACAACAGCTTTTATATCACCGAGAAATAAGAATGAACCGGAGCGGGGGCTGGAAGAAGCTAATATCATTGAAAACACTACTTTTATGGGTTTATAGCAATATAATAAGTAACACTACCTTGTATATATACAGAAACGCTACGTTTTAAGCAATAAACTATGAAAAATGCTTGCAATATACCGTTATATCACAATAAATAACCTCTTACTCTTCTATTTAATAGCTTTAATGTAATGTAAGTCTCTTATAGGTGCAAGATTATTCTAAACAAGGATTTATGCTTCATTTGTAGGAAACAGCTAGTATAATCACCGAGACCTAGCTAATATCATTGAAACACTACATTTTATGGGTTTATAGAATATGATAGTAAACTCTTGTATATAATAAATAACGCTACAGTTTTACAAAGAACCTATTAAAAACGCTTGCAATATACCGTTTTATATCACAATAATAACCTCTTACTCTTCTTTTATACTTAATGTAATGTGTAAGCTACTTATGGTGGAAATTATTCTAAAAAGAGGATTTTATACCTCAATTTGTATAAACAGATTTAGAACACGGATACTAGGTAAAAATCATTGAAACACTACATTTTCTGGTTATAGCAATATATCATAAAACTACTTGTATATATACAATACGCTACGTTTTTACAATAAGCTATAAAAACGCTTGCAATATACCGTTATATCACAATAAATACCTCTTACTCTTCTATTTAATAGCTTAATTAATGTAAGCTACTTATAGGTGCGAAATTTATTCTAAAGAGGCACTTTTTTTTACTTCAATTTGTAGGAAACAGCTATTATCAATGATAACTAGCTAAATCATTGAAAACACTACATTTTATGGGTTTATAGCAATATATAAGTAAAACTACTTGTTATATACAATACGCTACAGTTGTAGAAAAACTAAATGAAAAACGCTTGCATATCCGGGGGGGGTTATATCCACAATAAATTAACCTCTTACTCTTCTATTTACTAGCTTAATGTATTAAGCTACTATGGTGCAAATTATTCTAAAAACAGAGGATTTTAATCTTCAATTTGTAGGAAAACAGCTATTATTCCGATAACTACTAAAATCATTCCAACACTACATTTTATGGGTTTATAGCCAATATGATAAGTAAAACTACTGTGTTATCCATAATGTACAGGTTTACAAGAAACATGAAAACGCCTTGCATATATCGTTATATCACAATCATCCGCTCTTACTCTTCTATTTAATAGCTTAATGTAATGTATGGCTACTTATAGGTGCAAGTATTCCTAAAAAGAGGATTTTTTACCTCAATTTGTAGGAAAACAGATATATAACACTGATAACTAGGGTAAAATCATTTGAAACACTACATTTTATGGGTTATAGCAATCTAACATTAAACACTACTTTGAATAATAACAATAAACCTTACAGTTTACAAGAAACTATGAAAAACGCTTTGCAATTACCGTTATATCACAATAAATACCTCTTACTCTTCTCTTTGATAGCTAATGTATGTAAGCTACCTTATAGGTGGCAATTATCTAAAACGCGGTTTTACTACCTCAATTTGTATGAAAACCGATCTAACAATCTGATAACTAGGTAAATCGTTGAAAACACTACATTTTATGGGTTTATAGCAAATATAATCATAAAACTATTGTATTATACAATAACGCTACAGTTTTACAGAAGCTATGAAAACGCTTGCAATATAACGTTATAAATCACAATTAAATACACCTCTTACTCTTCTTTTAATAGCATAATGTAATGTAATCTACTTATAGTGCAAATTATCTAAAAAGAGGATTTTATACCTCAGTTTTGTAGCGGAAACAGCTATTATCACTGATAACTAGCTAAACTCATTGAAAACACCTACATTTTATGGGTTTATAGCAATATAATAATAAACTACTTGTATATATACAATAACGCTACAGTTTAGAAGAAACTAGGAAAAACGCTTGCAATATACGTTATATCCAATAATACCTCTTACTCGTCTATTTAATAGCTTAATGTAATGTAAGCAACTATAGGTGCAATTATTCTAAAAAAGGAATTTTATACTTCAATTTGGTATGGAAAACAGCTATATATCACCGAAAAATCGCGAATATCATTGAAACACGACATTTTATGGGTTTATAGCATATGCTAAGTAAAACTACTTGTAATATAATCACAATAACGCTACAGTTTACAAGAAACTATGAAAAACGCTGCAATATATCCCCGTTATATCACAATAAATAAACCTCTTACTCTTCTTTTAATAGCTTAATGTAATGTAGCAACTTATAGGTGGCAAATATATTCTAAAAAGAGGATTTTATACTTCAATTTGGTAGGAAAAAACAGCCTATTATCACCGTAAATAGCTAATACATTGAAAACACTACATTTTATGGGTTTATAAGCAATATGATAAGTAAACTACTTGTATATAAACCATAACGCTACAGTTTACAATAAACTATGAAAAACGCTTGCAATATACAGTTATATCACCATAAATAACCTCTTACTCTCTATATAATACATAATGTAATGTAAGCCTACTTTATAGGTGCAAATTATTCTAAAAAGAGATTTTATACTCTCAATTTGTATGGAAACAGCTATATATCCACTGATAACTCGCTAAATCATGAAAACACTAATTTTATGGGTTTTATAGCAATATAATAAGTAAAACTACGTTGATATATACATGAACGCTACGTTTAGAAGAAACTATGAAAAACGCTTGCATATACCGTTATCTCACATAAAAACCTCTTACTCTTCTATTTTAATAGCTTAATGTAATGTAAGCTACTTATAGGTGCACATTATTCTAAAAAGAGATTTATACTTTAATTTGTAGTAAAAACAGCTATATATCACCGATAATAGCTAATATCATTGAACGCTACATTTTTATGGTTTTATAGCATATAATAAGTAAAACTAACTTGTATATATACAATAACGCTACAGTTTTACAAGACACTATAAAAAACGCTTTGCAATATACCGTTATATCACAATGAATTTCCTCCTACTCTTCTATTTAATTAGCTTAATGTAATGTTAACTCTTATAGGTGCAATTATTCTAAAAGAGGATTTTATACTTCAATTTGTAGGCAAAACATCTATATAGCACTGATAACTAGCTAAAATCATTGAAAACACTACATTTTAGGGTTTTATATCAATGATAATAAATAAAACTACTTGTAATATATACCAATAACGCTACAGTTTTACAAGAAACTATGAAAAACGCTGCAATACTACCGTTATATCACAATAAATAACCTCTTCCTCTTCTATTTAATAGCTTAATGAATGTAGCAACTTTGGTGCAAATTATTCTAAAAAGAGATTTTATACTTCAATTTGTAGGAAAACAGCTATATACATCGAAAAATAGCTAATATCATTGAAAACACTATCATTTATGGGTTTTATGCAATATGGATGAAGTAAAACTACTTGTATATATATACAATAACGCTCAGTTTAACAGAAACTATGAACAACCGCTTGCAATATATAGTTATATCACAATAATAACTCTTACTCTTCTATTTACATGAGCTTCTGTATGTAAGCTACTTAGAGGGCAAATTATTCTAAAAAAAGCATGGATATACTTCAATTTGTAGGAAACAAGCTATATATCACCGATAAATAGCTAATATCATTGAAACACTACATTTTATGGTTTATAGCAATATAAATAAGTAAAACTACTTGTATATATACAATAACGCCTACAGTTTTATGAATAACAACTATGAAAAATGCTTGCAATATACCGTTATATCACAATAAATACCTCTTACTCCTACTATTGTAATAGCTTAATGTAATTAACTACTATATGTGCAAATTATTCTAAACAGAGATTTTATACTCAATTTGTAGGAAACCGCTATATATCACTGATAACTAGCTGAAACTTCAAAACACTACATTTTATGGGTTATAGCATATAATAAGTAAAACTACTTTATAATATAATACGCTGACAGTTTATGAAGAAACTATGAAAAACGCTGTGCAATATCCCGTTTATACCACAATCATAAACATCTTACTCTTCTAGTTAATAGCTTATTATTTTTGTAAGCTACTTATAGGTGCAAATTATCCTAAAAAGAGGATTTTATACTTCAATTGGTAGTAAAACAGCTATATAGCACCGATCATTCCCAATATCATTGAAAACACTACATTTTATGGGTTTTATAGCAATATGATAAAGTACAACTACTTGTATATATACAATTACCGCTACAGTTTTACAAGAACTATGAAAACGCCTTTGCAATATACCGTTATATAACAATAAATAACATCTTACTCTTCCTATTTACTAGCTTATGTATCTAAGCTACTTTATATGTGCAAATTATTCTAAAAAGAGGATTTTATACCTCAATTTTGAGGAAACAGATATATAACACTGATAACTAGGTGGGTAAAATCATTGAAAACCTACATTTTATGGGTTTATAGCAATATATCAGTACACTACTTGTATACTATACAATAACGCTATCAGTTTTCCAGAAACTATGAAAAACGCTTGCAATATACCGTTATATCACAAATAAATAACCTCTTACTCTTCTATTTATAGCTATAATGTAATCTAAGCTACTTATAGGTTGCAAATTATTCTAAAAGAGGATTTTATCCTCAATTTGTAGGAAAAAACAGATATATAAACACTGAAACTATGGTAACAATCATTGAAAAACACTACATTTTATGGGTTTATAGCAATATAATCAGTAACTACTGTATATATACAAAACGCGACAGTTTTACAAGAAACTATGAAAAACGCTGCAATATACCGTTATATCACAATAAATAACCTCTTACTCTTCTATTTACTACTTAATGTATGTCAGCTTCTTATAGGTGCAATTATTCTAAAAAGAGGATTTTATACCTCAAGTTGTGGAAAACAGACATTATAACACTGATAACTAGGTAAAATCATTGAAAACACTACATTTTATGGGTTTTCTAGCAATATATCAGTTAAAACTACTTGTATATATACAATAACCGGCTACAGTTTACAGAAAGCTATGAAAAACGCTTGCAATATACGGTTATATCACAATAAATAACCTCTTACTATTCTATTTAATAACCCAAGCTAATGTATTGTAACTACTTATAGGTGCAAATTATTCTAAAAAGAGGACTGTTTAACTTCAAGTTGTAGGGAAACAGCTATATATCACTGATAACTAGGCTAAATCATTGAAACACTACATTTTATGGGTTTATAGCAAATATAATAAGTAAACTACTTGTAATTATACAATAACGCTACCAGTTTAGAAGAACTATGAAAACGCTTGGCAATATACAGTTATATCACAATAAATAACCTCTTACGCCTTCTATTTAATAGCTTAATGTAATGTAAGCCTACTTATAGGTGCAAATTATTCTAAAAAGAGGATTTTATACTTCATTGTAGGAACAGCTATATATCACCGATAAATAGCTAATTCTTGAACACACTACATATTATGGTTTATAGCAAATATGATTAATACACTACACTTGTATATATACATAGCTCTACAGTTACAAGAAACTATGAAAAACGCTTGCAATAGACCCGGTTATATCAAAATAAATTCCTCCTACTCTTCTATTAATAGCTTTATGTACTTTAAGCTCTTATAGGTGCAAACTATATCAAAAAGAGGATGTTATAATACTTCAATGTGTAGTAAAACAGCTATATATCATGCATAACTAGCTAAAATCATTTGAAAAACCTAACATTTATGGGTGTTATAGCATATATAAGCAAAACACTGTATATAGACATACGCTCCAGTTTACAAGGAACTATGAAAAACGCTGGCAATATACCGTATATCACAATAAAATAACCTCTTCTCTTCTATTTATAGCTTTAATGAAATGTAGGCAACTTATAGGTGCGAAATTATTCTAAAAAGAGGATTTTTATACTTTCAACTTTGTAGGAAACACAGCTTAGTAATCACCGATACCTAGCTACTATCATTGGAAAACACTACATTTTATGGGTTTGATAGCAATATGATAAGATACAACTACTTGTATATATATAAATAACGCGACAGTCTTACAAGAAACTATGAAAAACGCTTGCAATATACCGTTATATCACAATAAATAACCTCCTACTCTCTCTTTACTAGCTTAATGTAATGTTAAGCTACTTATAGGGCAAATTATTCTAAAAAAAGGATGGGATACTTAACATTTGTATGAAACAGCTATATATCACCGATAAATGCTAATATCATTGAAACACTACATTTATGGTTTATAGCAATATAATAAGTAAACTACTTGTATATATACAATAACGCTACAGTTTAAAGAAACTATGAAAACACGCTTTGCAATATACCGTTATAATCACATAATAAACTCTTACTCTTCTATTTATAGCTTAATGTAAATGTAAGCCTACTTATAGGTGCAAATTATTCTAAAAGAGGATCTTATCTTCAATTTGTAAGAAACAGCTATATATCACTGATAACTAGCGACATCATTCAAAACCTACATTTTATGGGTTTATAGCAAGATAATAGTAAACTACTTGTATATATACAATACCCCACAGTTTAGAAAAACTATGCTCTAAACGCTTTGCATATACCGTTATTCACAATAAATACCTGTTACTCCTCTATTTAATAGCTTAATGTAATGTAAGCTACTTATAGGTGCAAATTATTCTAAAAAGAGGATTTTACACTTCAATTTGTAGGAAAACAGCTATATATCACCGATAAATAGCTAATATCATTGAAAACACTACATTTTATGGGTTTATAGTAATAAAATAAGTAAAACTACTTGTATATATACAATAACGCTACAGTTTAGAAGAAACTATGAAAAACGCTTGCAATATACCGTTATACCACAATAAATAACCTCTTACTCTTCTATTTAATAGCTTAATGTAATGTAAGCTACTTATAGGTGCAAATTATTCTAAAAAGAGGATTTTTTACTTCAATTTGTAGGGAAACAGCTATATATCACTGATAACTAGCTAAAATCATTGAAAACACTACATTTTATGGGTTTATAGCAATATGATAAGTAAAACTACTTGTATATATACAAAAACGCTACAGTTTACAAGAAACTATGAAAAACGCTTGCAATATACCGTTAGATCACACTAAATAACCTCTTACTCTTCTATTTAATAGCTTAATGTAATGTAAGCTACTTATAGGTGCAAATTATTCTAAAAAGAGGATTTTATACTTCAATTTGTAGGAAAACAGCTATATATCACTGATAACTAGCTAAAATCATTGAAAACACTACATTTTATGGGTTTATAGAAATATAATAAGTAAAACTACTTGTATATATACAATAACGCTACAGTTTACAAGGAACTATGAAAAACGCTGGCAATATACCGTTATATTACAATAAATAACCTCTTACTCTTCTATTTAATAGCTTAATGTAATGTAAGCAACTTATAGGTGCAAATTATTCTAAAAAGAGGATTTTATATTTTTATTTGTAGGGAAAACAGCTATTATCACCGATAAATAGCTAATATCATTGAAAACACTAATTTTTTGGGTTTATAGCAATATGATAAGTAAAATCATGAATATATTTTCAATAACGCTACAGTTTTAAAAAAAATATGAAAAAAAGCTTGCAAAATTTCCCTTATATCACCATAAATAACC
>JACEEZ010011953.1:157957-182316 GCA_016584305.1 Chionoecetes opilio | reverse complement strand
ACAAAAAAACACACAACAAACAACACAAAACACACACACACACACACACACACACACACACACACACACACACACACACAACAACCCCACATACACACACACACACACACACACACAACACACACACACACCCCACATAGAGTAAGTTTTATTTTCCTGCATGCCTTTCCCAGGAACCCCAAATTAAAAAAAAACAAGAATTACCTTCTCAATAAACTTGAAGGTGATAAGTGAAAAATATGTAGGCAACCGAAGGAAAGAAAGAGATGTGATGTTTATTTTATGCTTATCTGTATATAATGTTAGTTTTTTAAGTCTATGTATTTATATGTATATAGTTATTACATTACTTTACGCCATTAAGTAGGTATACTCAACAGTCACCTTTGGGCTTATTGTATTTGTATGTTTATGTAAAAAAAAAAAAAAGAGAGGAGAGGAGAAAAGGAGAGAGAGGGAGAGAGAGGGAGAGAGGAGGAAACTGAGAGAGAGAGAGAGGAAAAGAGAGAGAGAGAGAGAGAGGGGAAGAGGGAGAGGGGAGAGAAGGGGGGGAGAAGAGAGAGAACGAGAGGGGGGAAACGGGGAGGGGAGAGAGAGAGATGGAGAGAGGTGAGAGAGAGGGGAATGGAGCGGGGAGGGAGAGGGGGAGAGGCGAGAGAGGGAGGAGGGATGGGGGAGAAGAGAGAGAGGAGAAAAGGGAGAGGGGGGAGGAAGAGGGGAGAGAGGGGGAGGGAGGGGATGAGAGAGAGACGGGGAGAGGAAAATTGAGGGGAGATAGGAGAGAGAGAAGGGATGAGTGAAAGGGAAAAGGGGACAGAGTTAAGAGAAAAAAGAGAACATAAAATACAGTCAGAAATCAAATGCTTTGAAATTTAATTAACATAATATAGTTTGTTCAATCTTCTCTACGTCAAAAAACCAAACCATCATCAAAACCGCCTACCCCCCCCCCTCCAAATAATTGGCACATGTATCATAAATGCCAATGGGACATCAAAAAAATTGCCCCCCACATTTCTTTCTCTCCTTTTCCTCTCTCCTCTCTCTCCTCTCCTCTTCCCCCTCTCCTCCTCTTTTTCTCTCTCTCCTCTTCCCCCCCTCTCTCTCTCTCTCTCTCTCTCTCTCCTCTCTCTCTTCTCTCTTCCTCTCTCTCTTTCTCTCTCTCTTCTCTCTCTCTCTCTCTCTCTCCCCTCTCTCTTTTCTCCTCTCTCTTTTCTCTCCCCCCCCCTGCTGTAACAATACGGCTGTGTCCCTTTTCAGTCTTGCCATTTCCCTGGTTTTACAACTTGTCAGATCCCTTTGGCTCCTCCTCCTCCTTCACCTTGTACCTCCAAATCCTACTCAACGAAGGAATGGCGTGCTGTCGGGGAAGTCAGATGAAGATGTCCAACAACGCCGTACTTTCTATCTTCTACACACATACAAATTCGCTGGTTCCCGATTGGCCCCGAGGGAGTTGTGATTAGTGTTTATGTAATTGGGTGCTTGGTACTCGTTTTCTTTACAGTTTTATTTTGCCAGTGTAAATATATGTTACGGTAGTGAAGTTTGTGAGGGTTGGTGAAAATGTAGGAGAACGGCTTAACATGTGTGTGTCTATGTATGTGTTTGATTGTGTGGTCGTGTGGGGTGTGTGTGTGTGTGTTTTTGTGTGTGTGTTTTTGTGGGGTGTGTGGGGTTTTGTGTGTGTGTGTGTGGGGTGTGGTGTTTTTGTGTGTGTGTTTATACATACTTATTTTCATCACAAAGCGTAATTGAGATCTGTTCTGGTGGTTTAAGTATTGTGCTATGTTGACTTTTTAATACACCGTGTCAAGAAATGTGGTCAGGTAAATGAGGAAGAAAAGTAAAAAGTAGGGAAATTAAATAAAGGATTGTCTTTTTCTCAACCCTGGTTGAGGTTATTAGGCCATTTAAGATTATAAAAAAATTTAAAATTCATAAATACCCACATAAAATTTATATATGGTTTTTGGGTTTTTATATTTTTTTTTTTATTAAAAATATAAAAATTTTGGGGTTTTTTTTTTTTTTGTTTAAAAGTTTCATATAGCAATAACAAAGAAAAAACCCCGTTAATTAAAAAATCAAAACAGCAGCACACTTTAACGGAAGTCTGGACCCAAACCCCAAAAACCTAAAGTAATTAGTCAGGGGGGTGAGGGAGAAAGATAGCCAACCACATACTGGTAGGAGTGGGTACGTACGAATTTGTACTGATATAATATGGGAAGATACTTAAATGTCATTCACGCATAAATCCCAGAGCAAATAAACTTTCATACCAAAACATATACAATAACAATAAGGTTCAATACATACAATGTGGCGCAAGAAAGAACTTAAAAAAAAATTAAAAAAAACAATAAGATATAAAAAAAAATTCATAATTTTCGGAAAAAATTTTGTCTGGGCCCCGGGGTTAAACCCACCCAGGTTGACCACATCAGGATGCTCATCCCCCCGCAGGGTTTTTGGGTCATTGGGAGGGAAAAGGGCCTCATGGAAAACTGCGAGGGACCCCCCCCCCTTTTCCCGGAAAAAGGGCCAGGCAGCAAGATGGGGGCCGGTTTAGAGACCCATGAAAGACAGGTTTTACAACAAGGGGGGAAAAGGATTACGATTTAAGGGGTTTAGTGGGTGGAGAGGGTGCACCCCCAACCGAGGCGAGCGAGGACCCCCTCCTCGGGGCAAAAGTGGGGGGGTCGGGAAGGCCTACTTCCCCCAAGGATGGGGTTAATTGTGGTGGGGGAGGGGTCGTCCCAGGCAGTGACTTTCCCAACGGGAAGCTAAAATGTTTAATTTTTGGAAAGCCGAGAGAAAATGATTGCATATCTTGACGGAGGGTTCCACGTTCCTTCGATTTTTTGCACCGAAACTTACCCCAACATATCAGCCTTTTCTTTCCCCCGAAAGTAGGGCCCCATAAACCGGGAACCCATCCCAGAAAAATTTGGGATTTACGGCGTGAATTTGGCATTGATTATTTTGTCCTGGTTTTCCATTGGTATTTTTTATGCCCGGGGGACTCTAAGGTCTGAAGGGATGCCCTTAGAGCCCTAAAAAAAGACAATGGGAAATAAAATTTTTGACGTTGGGGAGGGTTAGGGCGGGGCGATCCATGGTTTTATCAATACCCAAAAAATTCAGAGGAAAAAAAACGATGTAGGGGGAAAGAAAGTGGGAAACCTGACCGGCACATTTCACACGACCACACAACCCGCCCCCAACCCCTAATCCGTCCTGGAGCCGTCGGGTGAAGAGAGGGAAAGAGGGAGGGGGGCCCAGCGAGGGAAAACCCCGGGAAAAAGGTGATTTTGGGAAAGCTCCTTTTGGGGTCATTGGAGCTTTTTCCCGGGGGAGTAAACCAGTTTTGTGGTGATAAGCGGTGGTGCTGGGCTCCAACGGGCCCAACGGAATAGGGGAAACGACCCTGATAAACACTTTTCAAGGTCCATTCGTTTTGGGTTTGACAGATGTTTTGGGGGGCGGCCCGCCAGGAGCCCCGGTTCGACAAGATGGGGGTTTGTTGGGGCTCCCTTAAGTTTGGGGGGTTTCCCTTAAAACCCTTCTGATTGAAAAGGGTTTTTTCCTTTTACTCCACCATTGACTATATTATGCTGTTTTTAAAGATCCTTAACGAAGCGTAATGATTTTTTCTTTCCCTTTTGGTTTAAATGGGGGCGGTTAAAAGGAGGCTGTGGGCCCCAAAAAAAAACACTCTGTGGGCCCCCCGGGAGGACCCCCCTTTAATTCACCCCAAAAGCACCCCTTCACTTAGGAAGATCCTCCGAAAGGGGAGGGGAAAGGGAGACCCTGAAAAAACCGGAAAACAGGAAATTTACTGTTATCAAAGGGGGAATAACTGTGAATAGCAAAAATCAGAACAGGGTTTTTTTCGACACCTAATTTAAAATTTATCTGGGTTTAATCCTAAAATGTAAGCAATGGATAAAAAATACACTGCACATTTGTACACAAATGCAAAAACCCTTTAAATTGGGTTTTTTTAAAACAAATGGGGTTATGAATAGAAGTGTTTTATTTTTTAGCTAGAACTCCTTTTACTAGTTATTTTTTTTTTTAAAATGGTTTTTAAAAGGCATTAAAAATTCACAATGGGAAAATTTTGGGTTTTAAAGGAAAACCCCTTAAACAAAAAATGTTTAAAAAAATAAAAAAATAGGGGACACTGAAAAATACTTCTAAAAAAAAGGGGTTGATAGGGCTTTTTCAAATAGTTGAAAATGTTTCAAAAAAAAAGAATAAACGAAAATTAAAATTTTTTTTAATTTAAAAAATGTTAGTATAATGCCCCGCCCCTTTTCCAACTTATTTTGTAGTGTCAAAACCGAGGGAGTTTTGGAAAGGGGCCCCAAAACGTTAGTACACAGAAATACTTTTTACTAAGCGACAAGACTAACCAGCAGAAACGTTTGAAAAAATTTTAAATATGAAAAACATAAAGGAAAAAAAATTTCAATTTTCAGTTTTTGGGTTTCGTGGATGAAATTTCGATACTTTTTTCTTCATTTTTAACTCATTTGTTTCTAAACCTTTTTGGAGAAAATTTTTGAACGATAATTGGCCCAAGTTATTATTTTGCGAAATGATATCAATTTTTCTGAAAAATTTTTCCCGAGATTTTTTTTTTCACCCCCAAAACACCCAAAAGATATATAAATCTCCCAAAATTTTTAAAACGCCCTACGTTCTGCCCCGTTTCTGAAAAAAATCGCCTTTACGGCCCTAAAAGCCTTTAAAATGATGTGAATCGCCCCTAGGGGTTGGAAAAAACGGTGCAAGGTGAAGGCAGTGATGTGGGGGGTAAGGAATGAATCTACAGCCCCCCCCAAACACCCCCCCCCCCCACTCTTCCCTCCCCCCCCGCTGGGCCCAGCCCGTCCCCACTACCCTCCCAAAAAAATAAATTTTCGGGTTGGCCTTTTAACCCTTCAGACACCCCTAGGGCAGAGATAATCATAAAAATTGTGAAAAATTATGATTAAAGCATGAAATTTTTCCAGTGTTGGGACATACATAAGGTTCATTTTCAGACCGGGAGGTAAGTCAGATTTGGGGACCTCTGGGGGATAGTGAGAGGTCAATAAACCAATTACATTGAAATTGCCCTTTTTCCCGTTTCGGGGTGCAGTTGTCTTTTTTGGGGGAATCTTTTTAAAAAAGGTAGTTGCCATGATTTTGGGTTTCCCTTTTATCTTCTGGAGACCCTTATTTTAAATAACCCACGGGACTGAAACCCAGACTGAAAATTTGCTTAAAGGGGGTTTAAAAAGTGACCTCAGAAAACAAATTTATTGAAAATACACATTTAGGTTATTGTGGGGGCCAGAACAGTTTGGGCATGAAATCGTTGTTGAAAGATATCGGGCCCAAACCCTTAATTTTTAAATGTGCCGGGAAACATATCTAAAAGCTTAAAGTAAAATTTGAGGTCTTTTTCCCTTTTAAACCCCACATGTTATTTAATCCCCGGGTAATGTAAACACACACATTATCCATATAGACCCCATAAAAAAAAAGGTGTCTAAATTGCACCTAAAGTTTCCCGAACATGCACATAATGCAAGGCACTTGAGTGCACCCTTGGTGCATTTGCAGGGGCCCGGGGTTACCAACCCCATTCTTGCGGGCCCGAAATGGATCAGTTCGTGGCAATTTTTTTGATGCCTCGGGCCCAGTGTCTTTCCAAAAAAGGCTCCCCACCCAGGGGGCCCCCTTTGCCCAACCCCCAGTAGTTTGGGATGGAAAACTTGGATCAGCCCAGAGTGGGGTTTTCACCCATTTTCCCCTGGAGAGAGTCGTTGATGTGCTGCTGGAGGGGGCTCCCTCCCGTTGGGGGGAAAAGGGGGTTTTCTAGAGCCCTGGGAATTTGTGCGAAAGAGTTTTTCCCTGGGCCAATCGTTCATTTCCCCAGGGTTTGCACTGGGTGGGGGCCCAACATCAGCACAACGAAGCGCCCCAAACCCAGTGAATTGATCCCTCCCCTTCACACCCCCCCCCTTGGGGCATGCGAAAGAGTTTTTAAAAAGGCATCGGGTCACCGGGGAAAACATTTTCCAAAGGGCCCCCGGGGCAGTTTTTTCCCCTTCTCCCAGCTAAAGAAGAAACAGCTTCGTCACAGACCCCGGGAAGCCCAACCCTTCAGCAGCCAGGGGGTCGGGAGGCCTAGCAGGAACCGTTGTCCCCGGGGGTCCCAGGGGAATTTTGCTTTCGTTTTCATGGCAGCAGGTGGCACACTTGTTTTCCCAACGGATGGCAGAGGTTTGCTACCGATTTGGGGGAAAGAGTTGTCTTGCCCAAATCCCAAATTTACCCCCGGGTCGATTTTTCCGCCTTCGGGTGGGATGTTCCCTTTTGGGGGGAGATCCCTTTGTGCCTTTGAAAAAAACCCCTTGGGCTGTCGCAGAGCGGGGTTTGGTAAAATATTATCGACACCCCCAGTATTTAAACAGCCCCTTGCGAAGCTTGGGTGGGAAAAAAAATTTTTCCCATGTTGAAGCGCGGGCCCGGGAACCCCCTTTTTGGCAAGTCCTGTTGAGCGGTAGAAATCTTTAAAGGAACACACCCCATCCCTAGGTTTTGGAACAGTGTGTAAAATCAGCCCTTATGCTTTTGGGTCACACCCGTGAACTTGAGGGACAAGTAGAGGGGGAAGGGGGGTTTCTCTCTGCGGCTGTGGCGAAATGGGGTTTTGCCTCCCCCCCGCGTGCATGTTTTACATTTTAAAAACCCCAGTGGGCTGCGTTTATGTAAAAAGCAGCAGTTGTGGTTGCTTGTGTTGGCCAACTTAGTCTTTTTGGGGCTTGATGTTTCCCCCATCGAGGATCAGGTTCCCCAGAACAAGGAGGGATGGTGTCACAGAATCTTTCGGGAAAGTCAGCGTGGAACGCACCGTCAAAGGTAAACCCTGGTCGAAACATTTCTCTACGTACTACCTGTGCGCCCCTTACTGGGTTTGCAGGCATCACTGTCATGATAAAGGGCCCTTCTTCGGGGGCGGGGGGAACCTATATCTTTCTCAAACAAGAAAAAGGGGTGTTCGGCCCGGGAGAAGGGGGTTAAGACCCCCGGAAGCAAAAGAAAAAAGGGTTTTGTCCTTCAGTCTGGTTGGGTGAAAATTCTTTTGGTTACCGTGCACCCAGCTGCCCAGTCTGGGTTTGTGAGGTTAGCCACGTCTGAGAGTTAAAAAAATATAGGGGAAATTGTCCCCTTCCCAGCACGTCCCCCAAATGAAAAACCACCAGCCTCAGCAAAGGCTATGCCATGCGCGATCCGCACCCTGGGCCTCGAGTGCGGCTGGTCTGATTTTTGGTTGTATAATGCACGGAGGACAGTTGCGATGGTTTTTGTCTCGTTTGGGCAATAATGTCCCTGCAGCCAGCTTTGGCCAGCGGGTTCAGTTTTTTCCCCCCAAATTCAGGGGCCCCTCTCCGAACGTTTTGGGTCAATTTTTTTTGTAGCTGTTTCGTGCAAGTCTCCCGGGGCCCAGTTTGGTTTTTGCAGAAAGAAACAGATAGGCTGGGTTTTGACTGGGGAAACCCTTTTTTTGTGGGCGGGCTGCGGGCGTTGGGGTGCACGGTTGGAGTATCGGTAATAGATTTTCTTTCCCCGAAGCTGAATTTTTCCTTGCCTTTTGCTGGTCAAACAATTTTTTTTTAAAAAATTTTTAAAAGACCCCTTTTTTGTGCCCTGAGCACTGGGGTCCTAAAAGGGAAACTTTTTAACGCCACCCCATCAATGCCCGTCTGTTCACGTTGGGTTTCCCTTGGCATTTTGGGCCGGGAAATCCCCTGAACTGGGAGGAGGGCTTTTTGTCAATGGGTGCATAGCCATACCACTCCCCGGGGGCTGGTTTAAACTTTGTGGGCATGAAAAGGTTCATCTTTTCTGCTTTGGGAATGGAATTTCAAAGCTCCCAGGGTTTGTTCTTGGGGGTGGGGGGTTTTTTGATTGTTTTGGGCGAGAGGGTTTTGGGTGGGTCTAGAGGATATGGGCGGGTTTGCCCCTAGTGACGATCAGGTCCCAGGGGGGCTTGTATCTTGGGGTTCGATCATCAGGCAGGGAATCCTGCAACACACAAAATACAACCCCCAAAGGGGGGGTTTTCCAGCCACCACAGTTTTAAATTTTATTGGCATCAATATTTTATATGTTGAAAGGAAAATTTACTTTTCACTATCCTTTAGAGGGGCAAAAAGCCCAGAAAACCTGTAAATAATTTTCCAAAGGTGTGTGGAAAATGGATACACTTTTTTTTTGGAAAAACAAAGCATTTGGGTTTTTACATAAAAAAATGGTTTTCCATTTAAACCAAAGACCCCCCAAAAAAATTAATTTTTTTGATTTCTTTGAGGTCATTGACCCCTAAAGGCCCCAAGAGGTCAAATTTGCCTTACCCCCCGATCTGAAAAATTTAGCTTATGGCATGTAAAAACACTGGGTAGAAAATTTTATTCTTTAGATAAAATTTTAAAACCCAATTTTTATGATTGAGCGATTATCAGCTTTTAATATCCGTATTCTTTAATAAAGATAACCCTTTTTACAAAAACCCGCAAAATAATGAAAAAAAATAAATGACAAAAAATTTAAAATTTAAAAGGCCAAAAAAATTTAAAAGGAAACAAAAAAAAAAAACAAATTCAAGGGGTTTTTTTTTTTTCAGGGGGAAAGGAAAACCCCGGACCAAATTAAAATTTTATAATAGCTATTTTATTTTTAAAATTTTTCTTCAATTTCCTTCCCCCTTGCCCGTTAAAACGGGCCCCCAAAATTCACAAACCCGGGCCCAATTTTTTGGATCTCACGTGATCCTTTTTCCGTTTTTTTAGGCAGTTTGGGCCAATTCAACCCAAAAAAATTTTTTCTTTGATCTTTCTCTTCTTTTTCTTTATCTCTTTCTGCTTCTTTCTTTTACCTCTTTTTTTCCCCTTTTTTACCCCCTTCTTTTCTTGGCTTTCACTTTTTCTTTCTCTTTTCCCCTTTCTTTCTCTTCTTCCTTTTTCTCTTTTTCTTTTTCTATAAAAAAAAGATAAAAGTATAATTTTATAATATTATAAAATCTAAAATATAAAAATAATATAAAATAAAATTCCCAAATTTTATAATACCCCAATATATAGTATGTATATATATGTGTATTTAAATAAAACCAAAAGTATATATAATATATATATAAATATGTATATATATATAAAAAAGAAAAAATATATATATAAAATTATTTTTTATATAATATATAAAAGTATATATATAATATATATATATTATATATAATATATATATATTTTAAAATAAATAGAAAAATAAATAAAATTTAAAAAAAAATTTAATAATATATTTATAAATAAATAAAATAAATTACAAGAAAAAAAAGGAAATCTAAAAAACTTTGGGAAAAATTTTTTAATATTTTACCTAAAAACTTCCATTTCAAAAAGAACCAAGATAAAAAAAAAAATTTTTAAAAATTCCCGAAAAAAACTGAAAAGAAAAAAAAAAAAAAAAAAAAAAAAAGCCTTTCATATCTCTCCACCCCTCGTCACAAATTCCCCACCAAACTGCCCCCCCGCCCCCAAAAATCCCCCCGCCCTTTTTTAAACCCCCTGACCACACTCGGGCCCTTAAAATTCCCCCGACGTCTGGCCCCTTGGGAATAGCCCAACAAAACCCGGGGTATAGGCTGACGTATCAATGGGGGGAGGAGGGGAGGTGTAGAGGGGAGGTTAAAGAAACTTGTATTTGGGGGGTGATGGCTGCGTTTGGCCCCGTGATATTGAAGGGCCCGCGGGAAAGGGTTGGAAGAAATTTGGGGATGGAGATGCCCAAGTGTTTTTTTCAACCAGCCGAAGAGGAAAACATTTGAGGACCCCCTACTGGGGAACCAAGGGTGTGAGAGAGAGAGGAGAGAGAGGGGGGAGGGGGGTTAACTACTGGAAAAAAAAGGGGTTTTGGTAACCCTTTGGGGCGGGCCCCCCCCTCATTTTCTCTTCTCTCTTCTCTTTCTCTCCCTCTTTCTTTTCTCTCTCTCTTCCCCTCCTCTCCCCCCTCTCCCCTCCTCTCCCCTCCTCTCTCTTTTCTCTCTCTCTCTCTCCTTTTTCTCTCTCTCTCTCCTCTCTCTCTCTATTTTTTTTTTTTTTTTTTTTTTTATAATTATATATTATATTATTATTATATATATTTTTAATATTTTAAAATATAATATATAAAATATATTATAATATATTTTTAATTTTAATATATATAAATTAATATATATTTTCAAAAATAAAAAAATATTTTATAATATATAATTAAAAATATTTTGTTAAAGTATTTTGTTTCTATAAATTTTGTGGTTGTGTATGGTTTTTGCATTTTCTTTCTTTTTTTTTAATAAATTATTTTTCCCCCTTTTCTCCCCTCTCTCTCTCTCTCTCCTCTCCTCTTTTCCCCCCCCTCCCCTCGCCGGTGGCCCGGGGTGGCTGGGGGGCTGGCTGGTGGGTCGCTCGATTTCTCTCTTTCTTCTTCTACTCCCCTATCTCTCTTCTCTATACTCTCTCTCTCTCTCTCTCTCTCTCCTCTTTTCTCTCTCTCCTCTCTCTCTTCTCCTCTCTCTCTCCTCTCTCCTTTTTTTTTCTCCCCTCTCTCTTTTTTTTATTTCTTCTTTTTTTTTAAATTTTTTACAAATAGAGCTATTTTTATAGCTTTCATATAATAAAAAAAAAGACATTTTATATTTAATAAATTTAAAATTAAAAAAACCATCAAAACCCGCGGTTTAAACCCCGCTTAAAATCTTGTTTGCGAAAAAGGGGGTGGGGAGGTCCCGTTTTTTTTTTGGTTTAAAAATGGTTCCACAGGGCGGCCGTAGGGGGGAGGGGGGAAAAAAATTGGGGGAACTTAAAAGGGGGGGTTTTTCTTGGGTTTCCTGGGAAAAAGGGAAGGTTAAAGTGGTCCTGTCCCGGAAAGGGGGCGCCCCGGGGGGGAGGGAAGGGTTAGGAAGGGGGGCGGGGGCCTTTGGGGAGTTGATGGTGCCAGGGGGGGGCGTGTGGAGATTTATTGGGCCCTTTTGCATGGGCACAAAAACCGCCCCCTCCGCGCTTCTGGAGGGTTTTGGAAAAGGGGTCAGGCGGGGTGGGGGAACGTTTATCGTAAAACCCGTCGGGGTCTTTTCTGGACGGGTCTAGTGTGGCCCAAATAAGAGGGCGGGAGGAAGCCCTGCAAAGGGGAGAGTATTTTCCCTTAGGGGACGTAACCCGAAACCTTTAACAGAGCCCCAAACCCCCTTTGGGGATCAGGGAAGGGGGGGAGAGCGCCGGACACAGCTTGAGTCTCCAAGGGGCCCGGGTTTTTTGCCCATCCCTGGCAGGGCAGGTGAAGGTCAGTCCCGCAAAACCCACCCCAAAAGGGGCAGATGGATCCTTTTTGGGGAAAAAGTGAAAAATTTTCCCCAAGCCTAGCCCGGGGAGGGAGGGGGTGAGCTTTCCTGGCCAAGATAAGCAGGCCCCCGGGTTTTGTCAAGGGGCCCCCCCCACTGCCTAAAACCCCCCGGTTCCAACCTTGCCCCCAATCCAGGTTTGAAAGCCCCAAAACCGTGTCCCGCCCGTCAGTTGTGCAGGGGAAAAGGGAAGGGTTTGCCCGGGCACCCTCAGCGTAGGTCTGGGCCTAGGAAGGGGTGGAGAAAGTCATTGAAATTTGACATTCCCCAGAAGAGGGGCCCCAGTACGCTGCCCCCGCGGGAAAAGCTGGCGTGGATGGGTTCGGGGAAATGTGGCCGTGATCACCACCCGTAAGGTCCTGTCTTGGAGGAGTCTGGATAGCTGCAGTAGGGGGCCGCCGGGACCCCCCAGGGGTCCTCAGCTTGGGAAACGAGGGCCCCGGTTTCCACACCCCGTTTAAAGGCCCCGGGGATGTCCAAAGCCCGAAAAAAGGTTTCCATTTCCCCTATCCAAACGAAATGGTTCCCGGAAGCAGAATGAAGGAGGAGAGGCCGCCCGCTGACCTTTTCCCGCCCCGAAACCCAAACCCGCTTGGAGTTTAGGAATGGTGGGCTTCCAAAAAGGGGGGTTTAATTTTCGGTGATGAGAGACTCCAGGATTTTCCCAAAAAGTGGTGAGAAGGGAAATTGGGCCCCGGGGTTTTTTTGGGTCCCCTTTTCCCTTTTGGTTTTTTTTTTTTTGGATGGCCACCCCCCTTGCCTTTTCCCTTTCGGGGCCACTTGCACGAGGAAAGAAGGGAAGAGGGGGGAAATTTTTGGAAAGGGGTGGGAAATTTGAGTTTAGGGTTTTGGGGGGCCAGCGGCCCTTTGGGCCCCAGCACATTTTTCCCCCTTTTTTGGGGAACTGCAGTTTCCGGGGCCCCTTAGGGGTTCTTGGGGGCTTTTTGCAGGGGTCTCCCTTTAAAAAAAAAATGGGGGCTCCAAAGTTGGCCCCTTTGGGGACGGTTTTTCTGGGGGCCGGGGGGGGAAGGGGTCGGGAAAGACCTTTTAAATAAAAAACCCAAAAAATGACTGCCCACTTGGGCCTTTGTCCTTTAGCGGGAAGGGGGCCCGCCTTTTGGGCCGGGAAAAGGCTTTGGGGCCTTTTTCCCCGGTTTTTGGGGGGAATGGGATTGTCCGCAAAAAGGCCTTGGTTTTGCGGCCTTTCACTCCAAACCACCCAACTTTTTGGTTATGATTTTGGGGGGTATTGGTTTTTTAAAAGGTTTTCTCCAATTGTGGCCTGCCGGGGAACCCGCACACAAAGGGTCCAAATTTTTTTTTGGTGCCCAAATTTGGGGGGGAAAAAAAATTGACCGGGCAGGTACCCGCTCCTTGTTTGTGGTGCCTACCAACTGAAAACCCCAACCCCAAAGGGGGTCATTTTTGGAAAAATTTTATAAAGGGGCGGGGAAGGGCCGGAGGGGTTTGGAAGTTGGGAAGGCCCACTTGTTTGGTTAACCCCCTTGGAAAGGGGGTTTTGTTCCACAAAAAAGGAGTTCCAAATTTTCTTTTGGGGTTTTTTTGTCCCCAAATTTCCCCGGGAAAAGTTGGGTGGGGCCCTTTTTGGCCCTGGGGGGCGGGACAAACCCTGTAGGGTGGTTTTTGGGACCCGGGCCAACGGGCGAAGACCCCCATTCCCCAAAGGGGCTTATCCCCTTTCCCCCCGGGGGTTTTCGGAGACCAGGGCCCCAAAAGGGGGGAGCCCCCCAAGGGGGGTTTGGGAGGTTTTTCTTGGGAAGCCCCGTACCCTGGCAAATTTCCCAATGGCCCCGGGAAAGAGTCGGAAAATCTCCACCCAACAATGGGTGGGGCATTCTAAAAAGGGGGCAAAATTTTTTTTAAAAATTTTTTCCTTTTCCCTCCCCTGTCTTCCCCTTAATTTCTCCTCTCCCTCTCTCTCTCTCCTTTCCTTCCCTCACTCTCCGGCCCTCCCCTCCCCCTTCCTTATTCTCTTCCCTCTTAGTTTCCCGGGAAAAGTGTCCGAATTCCCTTTTGTTTCAAAGGTCTCCACCTACCTTACTCTCTTTTGATTCTCTCTCTCCCGCTCTCCCCCTTTTCCCTTCCCCTCTCCTTCCATCTCCTCTTCTCTCTCTCTCTCTCTTTCTCCCTCCTCCCCTCTCTCTCTCTCTCCTCTCTTCTCTCTCTCTCCTCTCTCCTTTTCTCCCTCTCTCTCTCTCTCTCTTTTCTCTCTCTCTTTCTTTTTCCCCTCCTCCTCTTCTCTCTCTCTCTCTCTCCTCTCTCCTCCTCTCTCTCTTCTCTCTCTCTCTCTCTCCCCTCTCTCCTCTCTTTTTCTCTCTCTCTCTCTCTCTCTCTCTCTCTCTTCTCTCTCCTCTCCCCTCTTCTCTCTCTCTTTTCTCTTCTTTTTTCTCATCCCCAAAATAAAGGTGAAGGGAAAATTCACGTCCATGGAAACAAAGGCAATGAACTTTCATTTTCTGGATTCTTTTTCCCAGGAACACAAGAAGAAAAAAAAGGATATGGCATTAACAATAGTAATGATGATAATGATAATGATGCTAAAGATAATAATAACAATAATAATGATGATGATAATGATAATAACAGGTGATGAAGCATATACGGGCTGGGAAGTGAGTACATTATGCCTTTATAATTTTATTTAGGAATAAAGTACTCATTTCCCAGCCCGTGTCTCCTTCATCACCAGTGTTTACACCTGTCAGTGTCTGCACAATGATAATACCAATGATAATGATAATAATAATACATTATAATAGTAAATAATGACAATCATAGTAATAATACATATATATATATATATATATATATATATAGGAATATGCCACCCGGTGAGTAGTGTGTATAGTCACTGTAGTCCTTCACAGTAGTTCAGTGTGTAGATGAAGTGGTAGATATATACACTGTAGCCGTATGTAGATAATTTATAAGTTAAGTGAATATATACAGCTTGTGTTGGAAATCACAGACGCAAGGAGAAGCATCTTAAACCGTTAAACGGCGGTCCCGGGGCTGCTGAGATTGAGTGAGAGAGTGATGGCCTGACCTGACCCGAGATAACACATACCCGTAGGCGAACAGGGGTCGGTTGCCAGATATCCTACATATCACCACTCACCACTAATACACCAGCCTTTCCACCTGCCAGTGAAGGGAGTACTTGTCTACGGCAAAATTGTACTGCCAAGAAAATAAATATATATATATACTGATCGAATAAACCCAAATAAAGCCAAATGTTTACCGAAAAGGCCAAACAAAACGACGTCGCTTTCAGTCCCTTCTATGCTTTGTCAATTACCATTTAGTATATATATATACTAAATAAATTTGAAAACATACAATAACTAGATAACTATGCTACTACATACATGTTCAGGTGTATATGCATACACATTATGTATACTATGTATATTCAGAGTCTACCCAGTGACTTAGCAACTGTATTTCGCCTCGTGGCAACTCTCGTTCGCGCCGACCATCCTTGGCTCCTCAAGTCAAACTGGCGGTTTCTCCGCACCGGTACGCCTGTGTAGTGGCCCAGATGGTTGACTTAACCAATGACTATTATATAAGACTATAGGAAAGGTACTGCTCCGATCAATATAAAAATGGGTGACCAAAATACGTGTTGGAACCTTTAAGGCCGCCCTCACGCCCTCTATAATCGTAATGCATAACTATATTTCACACGGGTACTTTTAATGGTTATCGGTTGTAAATATTAAAAACCCGCTCATGACAGCACAAACTATATATTGTTTCGTTCATCCTGATGTTAAAATATTACCAATGCATATCTTTCCAAGCAATGTTCTCGTAGTACATGTAGTCAATAATGGGAGTAAAACCTTCTAGTGTTGGATCGAATAACCGCAACCGCAACCGCACTACAACCGCACAAAAACTCACAACCGCAACCGGAATATCAACCGCATTTCTAGAATTCTTCACAGCCACAACCGCAACCGCCGTTCCATAAGTGTGGTTTCGGTTGTGAAAGCTTAGTATATAAGTAGGCACGTGACGTCATGATCAAGTGATAAACAATAACAAAGCGACTCTGGCCGTGAGGCTGGCCGAGGAACCTGGGTAAAAAGTTTACTTCCATAGTAATTTATCCCCTACCAAATACATTTATGGTAATACACTTTGTGCATAATATAGTTTTAATTAATTTGACCTATTCTTTCATAATAGCTATATTAGTTTAGAATATACTTCATTATTGACCGTACATATAATTTACCCCTATTTGTGTGTTGCAAAACTTGTGTACAACATATGGAGTTTAGTATATATTATGTACCAAGTGTGGCTAAATCGCATTATAACGTAATATTCCAGTTAATAATTTCGCATTTTTCCTAGTATATGATAGCCGCAACTGCAACCACAACCGCGGTTGTCATAAGTCTGATAACCGCAACCGCAACTGCGGTTGTAGAAAATTCGACAACCGCAAACACAACCGCAACTAAGGTTTTGAAAAACCGACCACTCGATCCATCACTAAAACCTTCTATAAATACTACAATATATTATGTATTGGTAATGTAATAGATATTTAGCCATTATTTACCACTTAAACACATTATTCTTGTGTTTTCACCTCCTGATGTTATATATGTTGATCACTGTTGCCAGTTCTTCGTGCATCATCCTGTAATTGGATGGTTAGTATAACATGGTTATGATTATGTTTCAGCCTCTTTACATGCATTGAATATTTTTCTTTACTTTCTCCTGATATATTTTTTATTATAAGTATACCTAAATGATATAATATATCATGAATAATGAAACCAACAAAGACTGACACACATTTAATCAATGTATTGGAATTGACAACATGCTAAACAAACACACAAGATATTTTCAATTCAAGTAAATAAGTAGGATTGCCAATGACGAGACTGCATCATCACATATGCAGGGACATCACAGCACGTGAGGGGTTAGAGAGGGACATCACAGCACGTAAGGGGTGAGAAAAGGACATCACAGCATGTGAGGGGTTAGAGAGGGACATCACAGCACGTGAGGGTTTAGAGAGGGACATCACAGCACGTGAAGGGTTAGAGAGGGACATAACAGCACGTGAGGGGTTAGAGAGGGACATCACAGCACGTGAAGGGTTAGAGAGGGACATCACAGCACGTGAGGGGTGAGAGAAGGATATCAGAGCACGTGAGAGGTTGCAGAGGGGCATCACAACACGTGAGGGGTTAGAGAGGGACATCACAGCACGTGAGGGGTTAGAGAGGGGCATCACACCACGTGAGGGGTTAGAGAGGGACATCACAGCACTTGATGGGTTAGAGAGGGGCATCACAACACGTGAGGGGTTAGAGAGGGGCATCACAGCACGTGAGGGGTTAGAGAGGGACATCACAGCACGTGAGGGGGGTTTGAGAGGGACATCACAGCACGTGAGGGGTTAGAGGGGGCATCACAACACGTGAGGGGTTAGAGAGGAGCATCACAACACGGGAGGGGGTTAGAGAGGGACATCAAAAGCACGTGAGGGGTTAGAGAGGGACATCACAGCACGTGAGGGGTTAGAGAGGGGCATCACAACACGTGAGGAGCTAGAGAGGGACATCACAGCACGTGAGGGGTTAGAGAGGGACATAACAGCACGTGAGGGTTTTAGAGAGGGACATCACAGCACGTGAGGGTTTAGCGAGGGACATAACAGCACGTGAGGGGTTAGAGAGGGACATAACAGCACGTGAGGGGTTAGAGAGGGACATAACAGCACGTGAGGGTTTAGAGAGGGACATCACAGCACGTGAGGGGTTAGAGAGGGGCATCACAACACGTGAGGGGTTAGAGAGGGACATCAAAAGTACGTGAGGGGTTAGAGAGGGGACATCACAGCACGTGAGGGGTTAGAGAGGGACATCACAACACGTGAGGGGTTAGAGAGGGACATCACAGCACGTGAGGGGTTAGAGAGGGAACATAACAGCACGTGAGGGTTTAGAGAGGGACATCACAGCACGTGAAGGGTTAGAGAGGGACATAACAGCACGTGAGGGGTTAGAGAGGGACATCACAGCACGTAAGGGGTGAGAGAAGGACATCACAGCACGTGAGGGGTTGGAGAGGGACATCACAGCACGTGAGGGTTTAGAGAGGGACATCACAGCACGTGATGGTTAGAGAGGGACATAACAGCACGTGAGGGGTTAGAGAGGGACATCACAGCACGTGAAGGGTTAGAGAGGGACATCACAACACGTGAGGGGTTAGAGAGGGACATCACAGCACGTGATGGGTTAGAGAGGGACATCACAGCAACGTGAGGGGTGAGAGAGGGACATAACAGCACGTGAGGGGTTGAGAGAGGGACATCACAGCACGTGAGGGGTTAGAGAGGGACATCACAGCACGTGAGGGGTGAGAGAGGGACATAAACAGCACGTGAGGGGTTAGAGAGGGACATCACAGCACGTGAGGGGTTAGAGAGGGACATCACAGCACGTGAGGGGTTAGAGAGGGACATCACAGCACGTGAGGGGTTAGAGAGGGACATCACAGCACGTGAGGGGTTAGAGAGGGACATCACAGCACGTGAGGGGTGAGAGAGGGACATAACAGCACGTGAGGGGTTAGAGAGGGACATCACAGCACGTGAGGGGTTAGAGAGGGACATCACAGCACGTGAGGGGTTAGAGAGGGACATCACAGCACGTGAGGGGTTAGAGAGGGACATCACAGCACGTGAGGGGTTGCAGAGGGGCATCACAGCACGTGAGAGGTTAGAGAAGGGCATCATTTTTTTTTTTTTTTTTTTTTTACATCTATGCCTATAGCGCCTGTAGGCAGTGACCTCCAGGGCTCGAATGGTAGGCCCTGGAGGCTCACTCGAGGGCTGTGATGGTTGGCCCTCGCCCGTGGAACTCTCCTCGCCCAAGTAGGATTTTTATATTGACGACTATGATTAGAGGCTCATGCCGCCCCCCTGTGTCATCCGATGCACTCGCAATCGAAGGTAGAGTTAATGGGCAGCATGTGGGTGTTCATAGGTTACTCGACGGTAGAGAAATATTTTAAATGGATTTTGGTTCTCATCGGGGATCGCAATCGGGTCACCGAGAACACCACTCGGAGACGCTAACCACTCTGTTACCGCCTCCCCATAGAGATAGAGAGAGTTTATTGCCAAATAACAATTATATACATGAATAAGTATATACACATTTTATAGGCATTAGTCTGCTGAGCATGAGCTCCCTAGCGGACATAAAATCTGTTAACATAATGACATTCGTATACGATGACGGCAATAATTTGCAAATGAAGATTAACATACACAAATATGAACTCATATGTGACAGCATATTTTCAAAACAAGTACCTAACCGACATATTTTAGGAGCACAAATTTACTGCAATTTTAGTATTGTTCTATAACACCTTGACTTTTCAAATCATATAAATACTGTTTAAGTTTAAATTTAAATAAATTGAGATTAGTTACTTTTTCATATCATCTGGTAATGTGTTCCAACATTTCGGGCCAAAACAATGTATAGATTTATACAGTGTTGTTCTCGGTTGTGGACATAACAATTTAACATTGTTACCTCTGGTACCTAGGCTGTGCTGAATAACTCTAAATATTTCTATGTTGTGATTGTTATAACTTAAATCATTATAAACAGTGACGAGACATAAATATTTAAGTAGTAATTCAATTTAAAGTAATTTTAACTCATTGAATACAAAATGTGTAGTCATGTTTCCCTCTATATGTTATGGTTCTGTTCAATTTATTCTGAGTAACAATAATTTCCTTTACATTTGACGGCCACGTACAACCCCAGATGGACAAACACTATATAAATAATAAAAGGATAACACAGGGAATAATATAAACTTTTCAGAGCATCAGTTGTTAGATGGTAACGAATTTTGTATAATATTCCACATGTTTTAGACAATCTTAAGCAGACTGATTCAATATGATTTTTCCAATTCAAGTTTTCATCTATGATAACCCCCAAACATTTAGTACATGCAACCCGTTTAAGTTCACATATACATATACTGGAGTCTGGACCTATGTTGTATACTACAGATCGATTTTGAAATAGCATAGTATTAGTTTAGTAATATTTACTATTGACCTATTATACTACTATACAATATTATACTACTATACTACAGTATACTACTATACTACAGTATACTACTATACTATAGTATACTATACTACAGGCACCCCTGTCAGTAGTTTTCAGCACTGATGTTTTCTTGTTATAATACACAGCTTGTTTCCTATTTGTCAAGTAACTTGAAAATAAAGATAATGGTGTTCCTCTTATTCCTATATTAATTAGCTTATCTATTAATATTCTATGGTCCAGTGAATCAAAAACTTTTGATAAGTCCATGAATATGCCTGCAGCATAATGGATTTATTTCCAAATTATTATAAACTTCACTTGTGAATATCTTTATGGCTTTCTCTGTTGACTTATTATTACGAAATACATATTGATTTTTCAGATAATAATTCAAAATTTTCCAAGAATCCTTTAAATCTATAAACAATAGCTTTTTCAAACACTTTACAGATCGAGGGTAAAATATATATGGGTCTAAAATTATTTTCATAATCATCATCACCAGATATTGGTATCACTTCAGGAATTTTAAGTTTGTCCGGAAAACATCCTTGCTGAAAACATATAGATTGTTTATGTGGGTGAGAGGGACATCATTGTAATCTGCAGTAAGCTGGAACAGTTTTGGTGGAATCTTATCACATCTAGGTGCTTTACGTGTTTGCTTTTATAGATTTTAAATATTGATTGATCTCTTCCCTAGTAACAGGATGCAGATAAAAATAAATATCCGATGGATTATTGAAAAATTGACAGTGAGAGTTTTGTTGTACACTTGTTTGTTGCGGTGGCGATTCAGCTTTTTTAAAGAAATGATCATTTAAAACATTTGCAGTGAGGCCACTATTTATTTTTCAGTTTAATTTCATTAGAATGATTCTTTGTTTCTGCCTATTAAACTATTTATATTATTCCAAATTGATTTATTATTACCTTGTTCACTCATAAATTTTTCTTGAAAATATATATTGTTTGCAGCTTGAAGTAGTGTTACTAGCTTGTTCCTGTAAGCTTTGTATCTTGGTCCATATGACAATGGCCATTTTTATGCCAAGCTTTCAAGTCTGTGTTTCTCCTGGATACTAGTTTTCAATCCTGCAGATTTTTCCCTCCTCCTTTTGGGGAGGCGGTACCAGAGTGGTTAGGGTCTCCGAGTGGCGTTCTTGGTGACCCAAGCTCGATCCCCGATGAAAACCAAAATCTTTCTGCATCGTCGAGTGGCCTAAGAATACCCACATTCCCTGCCCATTAACTCTACCTGCGATTGCGAGTGCATCGGAGGACACAGGGGGGTGGCATGAGCCTCTATTCATAGGCGTCACTATAAAAATCCTGCCTGCGCCACCACGGGCGAGGGCCAACCATCACAGCCCTCAAGTGAACCTACAGGGCCTACCATCCGAGCCTTAGAAGTTACTGCCTACAGGCGCTATAGGCACAAATGTAAAGAAAAAAAAAGATATTTAAGGGCTTCTTTGGTTTTTAATATTAACTTAATTTTTTCTTAATGGAAAACAAGATAAAATGTATCTCGATATAACCTGTGAAATGTATCAAGTGCGTTATTTGCGTCGTTAATATTTAAAATTTACAGCCAGTTTTCACTTGATATTTCTTTTGTAAATAAATTGATATTTATGGGTTTTTTTTCTACATATGCATCACACTTATGTTCTACTTATCTAAACTGAGAGTATACTACAAAATGATCTGTTATATCAGCATATACTATGTAATTGTTTATGTTATTTTCCAGATATGAGGTCCAAATATGATCTATTAATTAAAGTGGCACAGTTTTCAGTCACTTTCGTGGGCTTTGTTGTTAGTGGGAAACAGCCATGTGAATACGTAACGTTTATGAAATCAAAGACTCCTGGTGCAGTTGCTATAAATAAATATAAATTCCAGTCCCCCCCATTTTTTTTTTTTTTTTTTCTCGTTGTATAATCAAATATTTTCGTTAAAGCATTAATACATTCAAGCGTGTTCCCCTTTGGTGGCCTATAAAGGGGTTAGAAAGGGACATCACAGCACGTGAGAGGTTGGCGAGGGACATCACAACACGTGAGGGGTTAGAGAGGGACATCACAGCACGTGAGGGGTTAGAGGGACATCACAGCACGTGAGGGGTTAGAGGGACATCACAGCACGTGAGAGGTTAGAGAGGGACATCACAGCACGTGAGGGGTTAGATAGGGACATCACAGCACATGAGGGGTTAGAGAGGGACATAACAGCACGTGAGGGGTTAGAGAGGGACATCACAGCACATGAGGGGTTAGAGAGGGACATCACAACACGTGAGGGGTTAGAGAGGGACATCACAGCACGTGAGGGGTTAGAGTGGGACATCACAGCACGTGAGGGGTTAGAGAGGGACATCACAGCACGTGAGGGTTTAGAGAGGGACATCACAGCACGTGAGGGCTTAGAGAGGGACATCACAGCACGTGAGGGGTTAGAGAGGGACATCACAGCACGTGAGGGGTTAGAGAGGGACATAACAGCACGTGAGGGGTTAGAGAGGGACATCACAGCACGTGAGGGGTTAGAGGGACATCACAGCACGTGAGGGGTTAGAGGGACATCACAGCACGTGAGGGGTTAGAGAGGGACATCACAGCACGTGAGGGTTTAGAGAGGGACATCACAGCACGTGAGGGTTTAGAGAGGACATAACAGCACGTGAGGGTTAGAGAGGGACATCACAGCACGTGAGGGTTTAGAGAGGGACATCACAGCACGTGAGGGTTTAGAGAGGGGACATCACAGCACGTGAGGGGTTAGAGAGGGACATCACAACACGTGAGGGGTTAGAGAGGGACATCACAGCACGTGAGGGTTTAGAGAGGGACATCACAGCACGTGAGGGTATAGAGAGGGACATCACAGCACGTGAGGGGTTAGAGAGGGACATCACAGCACGTGAGGGGTTAGAGAGGGACATAACAGCACGTGAGGGGTTAGAGAAGGACATCACAACACGTGAGGGGTTAGAGAGGGACATCACAACACGTGAGGGGTTAGAGGGACATCACAGCACGTGAGGGGTTAGAGAGGAACATAACAGCACGTGAGGGGTTAGAGAGGGACATAACAGCACGTGAGGGGTTAGAGAGGGACATAACAGCACGTGAGGGTTTAGAGAGGGACATCACAGCACGTGAGGGGTTAGGGGGACATCACAGCAAGTGAGGGGTTAGAGGGACATCACAGCACGTGAGGGGTTAGAGGGGGACATCACAGCAAGTGAGGGGTTGGAGAGGGACATCACAGCTCGTGAGGGGTTAGAGAGGGACATCACAGCACGTGAGGGGTTAGAGAGGGCCATCACAGCATGTAAGGGGTCAGAGAGGGACATCACAGCACGTGAGGGGTTAGAGAGGGACATCACAGCACGTGAGGGGTTAGAGAGGGACATCACAGCGCGTGAGGGGTTAGAGAGGGACATCACAGCACATGAGGGGTTAGAGAGGGACATCACAGCACGTGAAGGGTTAGAGAAGGTTAATGACAAGACTGTATTTCTTTTAATTGTACTTTGTTTACATGGAGAAGACGTACTTCGTCGCCAACGCCACCTACATTCGTTACCCAGCAATATCATACTCTGGGGTTCGAGTTAGGGTTATATATATTTTATATATTTCCTACCATCTTGTATAATAGTCATTGGTCTTAAGCCAGAAGGTTGTTTCTTCATCTGCGCATGCGCCAGAGAAGTGTGCCCGATGTCATAGTAGTGCGCCCGATGTACGATGTTTCTTCTTCATTTCTCCCAGTCTCGCGTACAGTGAGTAGCTCTCAGCTCCTTGGCGGAGGCGAGGTTTTCCGTCGGGAGGCACCCTGTCACTCCTCATTCATGGGGCAGTGCAGCCACTCACCATGGTGCGAAATCATGTTATTCTCCGCCAGGAGGCAGCCTGAGACTCCATAGTCATGGTGAAGCGCGGCCTCTCGCAACTATCTGCTGTTCTGCGTTAGGAGGCAGGCTGTCACTCCACAGTCACGGGCTATAATGGCCTCTCAACATGTAGCGACGGCATTTTGTTCTCCGACAAAAAGCAGCCTTGCATTCATCAGTCATGGGGTAGCGCGGCCTCTCAGTCAGGAGGCAGCCGGTCACTCCACAGTCACGAGGTAACGCGGACTCTCACTATGTAGTGACCTAATTTTGTTCTCTGGAGGTAGCAAGACATCCCTCAGGCAAGGGGCAG
The DNA here is from genome assembly GCA_016584305.1 of Chionoecetes opilio. Lineage (NCBI taxonomy): Eukaryota > Metazoa > Arthropoda > Malacostraca > Decapoda > Majidae > Chionoecetes > Chionoecetes opilio. Next base: position 158,494 of record JACEEZ010011953.1, on the reverse strand, counting down.
CGCGGTTTCTCACCATGTAGGGACGGCATGATATCCTCCGTCAGGAGGCAGCCGCTCACTCCACAATCACGGGGCAGCGCTGCCTCTCACCATGTAGCGACGACAGTTTACTCTCCACAAGAGGCAGCCTGACATTCCTCATGAGTCAAGGGGCAGTACAGCTTCTCACCGTGTATAGACGTCATGTTGTTCTCTGTCAGGACGCACCTTTGCATTTCTTAGTCATGGGGAAATACGGCCTTTCATTGTGTAACGACGGCAGATTGTTCTCCGTCAGGAGACAGCTTGGCACTTCTTAGTTACGAGGAAGCAGGGCGTCTGACCATGTAGCGATGGCATATTATTTTCCATCAGGAGATGCCGTCGCAAAACGTCGCAATATGCCGCCACAAAACGATGAGAAGCATGGCCTAGTTTGGGTGGGGGACAGGGGCACATGTCACCCCCACATTTTGGAGTGGGGGGAAGAGGGTATCATTTGTCCCCACTTCTTTTCTCGGTTAAATTTTGCATCATTAAGACTTTCTCTTAAACCAA
>JACEEZ010011953.1:142957-147957 GCA_016584305.1 Chionoecetes opilio | reverse complement strand
AGGTGCTTGCCCATCTATTGCTGACACGAATTCGCAGTCATCTGGTGAAGCATCAGAGACCTCAGCAGTCTGGGTTCACGCCTGGTAAGTCAACAACGGACCGTATCCTAGCTCTTCGTGTCCTGGTGGAACGCCGACGTGAGTTTCGACAGGGAATGCTTGCAGCCTATGTTGATCTCAAGAAGGCGTTTGACTCAGTGATTCGTGAGTCACTCTAGGATCTTCTGCGACTTCGAGGGATTCCTGCAAGGACTATTGGTTTGATAACTGGTCTGTATTCTGGGACTGAAAGTGCTGTGAAGTGTGGGGCAGGTGTATCCAGCTTCTTTCCTGTGAATACAGGAGTGAGGCAAGGGTGCGTCCTTGCCCCATCACTTTTCAGCGCTTGTATGGACTGGGTATTGGACAAGGTTGTAGATCAAAGTGATTGTGGAGCATCCGTCGGCAGCACCAAGATCACTGATCTTGTTTTTGCCGATGATGCAGTAATCTTTGCTGAGTCGCTGGAGGTCCTGGTGATGGCTCTCGAGGCGCTGCACGAGGAGGCAAAGCCTTTGGGACTTGAGGTCTCCTGGCTCAAGACCAAGGTCCAGGTGTTTGTAGACTTACTAGATGAAGCAGTACAGTCTGTTCATACGTGTGGCGAGGACATTGAGATCTTGGAAAGTTTTACATACCTTGGTAGCGCAGTCCATAATGACGGCGGGTCACGTCAAGAAGCCTTACGGCGGATTGGCATAGCCCACGGTGTTATAGACTTGCTGAGCGGGAGTATTTGGCGTTGTCGGTACCTGTGCAGGAGGACAAGGATCCGGATCTTCAAGTCGCTTGTGATCCCTGTCTTACTCTATAGTTGTGAGACATGGACACTAAATAGTGACTTGAAGAGACGAATCAATGCCTTTGGTAATAAGTGTCTTCGCAGAATCATGGAGTATCGCTGGGATGATTACGTGTCAAATCAGCGATTGCACCGTGAGACTGAATCGAGGCCTATTACCTACATAGTCCGTCAGCGCCAACTTCGGCTATATGGGCATGTGGCACGCTACCCTGAAACCGATCCTTCCCATCGGGTTGTATCTGTAAGAGACAATCCGGCGTGGAGGAGGCCAAGGGGGCGCCCACAAGGCTCGTGGCTGGGGCAAGTTGATGTTTCTTGTCGAGAGCTGCTTGGTATGGGAAAGGAGCCTGCATGGGAACTCTCGCGTGGTGACCCCCGGGAGTGGCGTCGTAGGGTGGGCGAGGCGACGCGCCCCCCGGCGTATGCCCCCAATGATTTATTGATTGATATATACTGATAAACCAGTCTATATGATAGTCATAGGCAGCAAGTGAATGGGCCAGCAGACTGACCATGGGGCCAGTACTGCAGCGTCCAGCGCGCGTAGTTGCGGAGTGTCACATCCAGTTCTACTGGTATCTATGATATATATATATATATATATATATATAAATATATTTATATTATATATATATATATATTATATATATATATATATATATATATATATATATATATTATATATATATATATTATATATATATATATATATATATATATATATATATCTCGCCATCCTTCCTATCATTACTCTTGCCTCACAGAAGAACTCCTCTAATCCTCATTTATATTGAGCCTCCCCTCTTGGTGATTCATTATGGCCTTCAAAAACCCTCGGTTGTAGGAAAATGGTAGAAGTTGATGTATTATTTTAGTATAATTTTTTTCCGCGTGACTTCCAAATATTAGTCTTACATGGAACCTTTTTATTGTGACGTCCTCATCAAAAAGTACTGGCTTAGACACACAAAATATGTTTGCGCTCTATATACTTTTCTGAGTCTTAAACATAAATTTGTCCGAAATTATATTTGTATTTGTACTTTCCGAGCATAAGCATTGACTCACGGAAGTTTTTCATCTCCATGGATTAAAGCTCTCAATGATTTGTTTTGGTCTGTAGTCGCACTACATCTATTTATGTTTAAACTTGTGAAAACTATTTTAAAGCAGCGCAAAACTTCCATCCCTCTCAAATTTACCTATTGTTATGACACTTAGTATATATCTATACAAAAAAATTCGATTAGTTTTTGTCCCCTTTTCCCTATTTCATTTCGGTCTATAATCTAGTGGTAGAAAAGTCGTAAAAGTTATTTTTTTTTTTGTTCATTTGTTTTCCTGTTCCTTTTCTGTTCATATTGCCATCCTTTTGCCTGTTTTAATAAAGGTGAACTGTTACAAAATATCTATTTGATATTCAAGACCGGTAGACTTTTCCCGTCCATGTCTCCCATCCTGTATAATAATGTGTGGTTACGTCATTACCACTTCTGAATTCATATTATCTTTCCATTTTTTTTACTTTGATCCAGGGCAGGCATCAGGTTATGGTTGAGTCACTTCCAATGGATGAAAAGCTTGAACTACTACATTTTTCCTGCATCACTAATTGGTCAGGTTCGAAGGCGCTGTTTCATCACCCATTCTGTCCATTATTCACCTCTGATCCGCCTCAACCAGCCATATTATCGATCCACTTTTGTATGATAATCGCTACTGTAATTTTTCAAACGTGCACAGATACACGCCATGGACTAGGAAAAATTATAATGTCCTTCAAAGCTGGAACATCCTACTTTCTACACTTATTCAAAGGCGACAGTTTCTCCAATTGTTAGAATGAGCCAGACATATTGATAACAACGTTTTTCCTGTAACACAACTTAATCGTATCATTAACAATCTATTTGCTGAAGCCTTCATAATCCTCTCCTTTATTTAGTCTTCTTCCAATTACGCCACATTTTCTGATCCGTCTCCGTATTCTTTTTTTTTAGATTTTCTGACTTTATATCTTAACTTCAGACTTTACACTAACTTTGTCAACCAGGGTGTTACACTTTTGGTTTTATTTGTGACGTAACACTGGTTTCCTTAATTTGTTTTAAGCTCTTTTTATATTGACCTCAATTCACGTGTAGAATAATCATGTAATATATCCACCTACGTTTATCGCTCAAGAATTCACACACATTATAGATTCGTCGAGTGTGTTATTTCCATTAAGGTTCCTCTGTCAAAGAGACTCTATGTTCTTTGAACTCTGACCTGGAAAACTGGGGAGCAACACTTTTCCCTTCGTGTTGCCTCTGTTTTATACTCAAACAAAACCCAAACAACAACATGCAGAGGTCTCCAAAGCTTGTTGAATTCTTTCCTAGAAATATGTTAGGCCATTTGGAAAGACACAAGCAGACCAAGTTTAATGTCTGTCTTCCAGTTTGACCAACATTTGTTTGTGTGCAAGAAAGGGGTAACTTAGGTCTGCCAATTAGGCACCGTCTCCACGACTGCTTTCACCCAAGATCTCTCGGTTAAGGGGACTCCCAAGGGGTACCCAAGGAGCAGCGGCAGTTCGCCGTTCAGGACATATCACCTGCCCACAAGGGGACAACCACCATCACACGTTTCTCTCTCTCTCTATCTCTCTCGACGTGGTACATGACAAACGTCTACATAAATTCATGAGCCTCAACTAGAGGTGGACCGGATATCCGCATCCGCATCTGCGGATATCCGCATAATTTTATAATAATTAAAAAATGTATAAGGATATTATGTGGATATCTTGAATAACTAGACATTGTATATATTGGTTGGAAAGAGAGAGAGAGAGAGAGAGAGAGAGAGAGAGAGAGAGAGAGAGAGAGAGAGAGAGGGAGAGAGAGAGAGAGAGAGAGAGAGAGGAAGAGAGAGGAGAGAGAGAGAGAGAGAGAGAGAGAGAGAGAGAGAGAGAGAGAGAGAGAGAGAGAAGAGAGAGGACTCGAAATATGTAATGTGCAACTGGTTATAAAGAAGAAATAATCTGGGATTTATGCAGAGAGAGAGAGAGAGAGAGAGAGAGAGAGAGAGAGAGAGAGAGAGAGAGAGAGAGAGAGAGAGAGAGAGAGAGAGAGAGAGAGAGAGAGAGAGAGAGAGAGAGAGAGAGAGAGAGAGAGAGAGAGAGAGTCTGAGTATGTTACTCACTCCTTCGCCTCCCGCTACCTCCCGAGGATACCTCCTCGACTGGTGGTATGCCGTACGCAGATAGCGGGGCTCGCAATTGTAGGATATCAGTTGCATTATAGTCCGTCCGTAGTGGTACCAGAGATAATTGAAATTGTAGCAACATTTGATTTGTATATTTAAGTTTTTCCTATTTCTTAATTAAATAGCATATTAATAAAGTATTTGTACTAATTTCTTAGCATCCTTAAATTTCAAAAAATATGTAGCTAAAACTCTTGATGGCTAGAAATATCCGCATCTGCTTCCACATCCGCAAATATTGGAAATAAATATCCGCATCAAACATCCGCATCCGCAAATAGTGAAAAATCGACATCCGGTCGACTTCTAGCCTCAACCGGTGTGTTGCGAGTCCTTGAGCTAGTGCGTCACGTTCCTTCTTAAAGACTACTCCACTGTAGTCCTTTGGATGTATCGGGCAGGACCCATCACGCTCGCTTCTGTTCGGCTGGATTAAATACCACGGCAGCTTCGATGATTGGTAGCTTCCATTTCTACCCTAATTCACTTTTATTTTTCTATGGTATATCCATCCACTATGTTTTGCTTGTGGTTGGACACTCGCTTAAAGACGCAGTCACACTAGCACTTTTTCCTTCAATGTCTACGATTTCCGTCGTTTTTTGCTCGTTCCGTATTCTTTTTCCGCCTGAATCAGTCAGACGGACGTGATCGTCTTCATATGGCAAGTTGTCGTCAACCTCCATAGTCAAATGAAAATCCATAGTGATTACTGTAAAGATATTCGAAAAAACCCTGTTTTTTTTATAATATAGTAATTCAATATATTTGAAAGTATTACAAATATTCAAGCAACTGATATTATTGCACATTTAGATAGATTTATATTGCGGTTTTACATAACAGCCAACAGTCTCTCGCATTACAAGATTGTTGTCAGTTCCTCATCGTCTCATGGTCCTCC
>JACEEZ010011953.1:132957-137957 GCA_016584305.1 Chionoecetes opilio | reverse complement strand
CACACACACACACACACACACACACACACACACACACACACACACACACACACACACACACACACACACACACACACACACACACACACACACACACACACACACACACACAACACACACACACACACACACACACACACACACACAAATGCACACACAGTGTGTGTGTGTGTGTGTGTGTGTGTGTGTGTGTGTGTGTGTGTGTGTGTGTGTGTGTGTGTGTGTGACATTGTCAAACTGTTGATAAAGTATTTATTTATTATCAACAAAATGTGTAATTGTTTTTATACTAAAAGTATAAATATTATATTTAGTTTATCTGTTTAATCTATTATTATCATTATCATTATTTTTATTATTTTTATTATTATTATTTTTGTTATAATTATTATTTATATTATTATTTTAGTAGTAGTAGTAGTAGTAGTATTAATACTATTATTTGTATTCTGCTACTACTTTATTTCTATGTATTACTCTTTTCATATTCTCAAGCACTTTATCGAATGTAGTTATCTTCAGTTTAGGTTAATGTTTCTATGTATGTAACTTAATTTAGGCAAATAATCAATCAGCTAGTCTAAGTTTCCACGCCTTCTAACAATACAGTAAAAAAATATTGTCCGTCATGGAGCTTCGGCTCGACGGACCGTGACTAATGTATCTGAAATGTGTATATATTACAACATTGCATTATTATTAACGATAAACTTTTACTTACTTACTTACCTACTTACACAGTGTCATACACACACACACACACACACACACACACACACACACACACACACACACACACACACACACACCACACACACACACACACACACACACACACACACAACACAACACACACACAACACACACACAACACACACACAAGGGTACTCCGTGGTGTAGGGGAAGCACGCTCGGTTCACAACCGAGAAGTCCCGGGTTCGATCCCCGGGCGGAGCGGAAACAGATGGGCTGTTTCCTTAAAACCCGAGCCCCTGTCCACCCAGCAGTGAATGGGTACCGGGTGTTAGCCGGGGTTTGTGACCTGCTCTCCGGGGTGCTGGCTTCGGCCAACACAAAGCACTAAGGATGAATGATAAAAATGTTGATATGGAGACGGGGCCACACGAGCATTGCTCTGGCCCTGTAAAATACAACTAGATGAATACAACTAGATGAATGCACACACACACACACACACACACACACACACACACACACACACACACACACACACACACACACACACACACAGGGGAAGTATGTGAGGTGAGCCTCCACACTTATGGGGAGGCGGTGACAGAGTGGTTAGCGCCTGCATGTGGCGTGCTCGGTGAGCCGAGTTCGATCCCCGAAAGGAGCCAAAATCCACTGAAAATCTTTCTGCAATCGCCGAGTGGTCACGATCACCCACATACTGCCCATTAACTCTACCTTCGACTGCTAGTGCATTGGAGGACACAAGGGGGCAGCATGAGCCTATAAACACAGGCGCCACTATAAAAATCCTGCCTGCGCCATCAAGGGCGAGGGCCATCCATCACAATCCTCAAGTAAACCTCCAAGGCTTACTGTCTGAGCCCTGGAGGTCACTAACTACAGGCGCTATAGACCTAAGAAACACATACACACAGTGTATATTAAAATATTTGGGGTACTCCGTAGTGTAATGGTCAGCACGCTCGGTTCATAACCGAAAAATCCCGGGTTCGATCCCCGGGCGGAGCAGAGAAGGATGGGCGGCCTCCTTAAAACCCGATGCCCTGTCTGACCAGCAGTGAATGGGTACCGGGTGTTCGCCAGGGGTTGTGTTCCGCCTCCCGGGTGGTGCTTTCGGCCAACAAGCACTAAGGAAGCAAAGTAAAATGTAGATATAGAGACGGGACCATACGAGTGTAGCTCAGTCCCTAGAAAATACACTAGGTAAATACACCCAGTCACACACACACACACACACACACACACACACACACACACACACACACACACACACATTAATAACTCACAAATGTGCAGATTCAAGCAAACAATCGAGCACACAAAACAATAATAATAGCAGTATAACAATATTAATAATGATGATAATAATTATAATAATAATAATAATAACATTAAAAAAAGGTAATAATAGTAATAATGATGATAATAATGATACTACTACTACTACTACTATTAAGTGCTAATAACATCCCTGCTACTTCTACAGTACTACTACTATTATTATTACTCTACTACAACTATTACTTCCAATGCCAATGATGATATCATCAATAAAATTATGAAGACAATAACATCAATAGTAACAACAATGACCTTCACTACAATAATCCAATAACAACATTACCAAGGAATAAATTCCCCTCATATGCATAACAATCATTACAATAAGTCCACACCAAAGCAATAACTCCCTGATTATTAATAACAATAGAAAAACAATAACATCCACAACAAAGAAAAATCTCCCCTAGCTATTGATAATTACAGCAGCCACAGGAAGGAACAAGCCCCATTCATCCCTAATAATGTCGAGGAATAACACGAGGCAGGAACAAGGATATAAAAGTAAATAGCAATAACACCCTTGTATTCGTTGCATTAGTAGGTCATAATATATTATTCCCTCGTTCGCCTGGTTCACCTTTTAATTATTGATGGACCGGAAAATAAAACCGAATGTCTGGTCTTGCTTGTGTTCAGCCTTTTCCCTTTCGTAATTGCTTGCATTTTCGTCCCAAGAGAAACACCAGCGAGTATTACTGATTGCATCTTACTGTTATTTTCATGCACCGATATTGTGGTAGGAAGGAAGTCACTGCACGGGCATGGGAAAATGGAGCAGGGAGAGAAAGAGAGAGAGAGAGAGGAGAAGAGTGAGAGGAGGAGAAGAGGAGGAGAGAGAGAGAGAGAGAGAGAGAGAGAGAGAGAGAGAGAGAGAGAAGAGAGAGAGAGTAAGTAAAGAATATAGTATGAATATATGATAGTATATATATATACATATATATATATATAATAATATATATTATATATATTATATATATATACTATATATATTATATATATAATATATAATATATTATATATATATATATATATATATATATATATATATATATATATATATATATATATATATATATATATATTATATATATATATATATATATATATATATATATATATAATCTATATATATATATATATATATATATATATATATTATATATATAATATATTATATATATATATATATACATGATATTATATATATATAATATATACTATATATATATATATATATATTATATATATATATATAATATATTATTATATATATATATGTATATATAGTATATATATATATATGTATATTAATAATATAATATATATAGCGTAGCGTAGCGTGGATGGTATGCATACTTGTTTTTTACGTCAGAAAGTGGGTCTTAATGAGTGAAAACACACTTTTCATTCACGACGTCCAGGCTTATACACGCGTTTGCTCAATTTGGGGAGGCGGTGGCCGAGTGGTTAGCGTCTTGGAGTGCTGAACTCAATAACCCGAGTTCGAATCCTGCCGGGGCAACTCTTTCAAGAGCCTGGTAGGGGAGCAGAAGGTCCCGAATTCAAGTCTCACCAAGGAGCAACTGTCAAATCCATCGTCGAGTGGCCGAAGCAACCAACATGCAGCGTATACCTGTCTGCCGATTGCGAGTGTGACGGTTGACTCTAGGGGCTGCATGCGCCCAAACTGAAGAACCGAACATCACAGAAAATGGGATCTTCACCTGAGACCACAGGTGTCACTATAAAAATCCAGCCTGCGCCACCAACGGGCGAGATCGACCAACATCAGGACTCTCCGTATGCCTACAGGCGCTATAAGCTATAACGTAAAAAAAAAAGAAAAAAAAAAAAGAATTGACTCAATATTTATTCATCCTTATATTACACTATTTATCTACCTATGCATGATTCACGTGGTAAATATTGAATCGGTATATTCATTTTATTTCTTCTTATTTTTGTGTTTATGCACAAGCATGTTATTTTTGCTGACATTGATACATGCGCCACGTCTTCATAACAATTTCCGATAACAACAGTCGGTTTGCGGCCAAACACATTCTCAAGTAGGGACGAGAAACTCAGGCTTTTTATGGGCTTTATGTTTTCTCGGCACCGCGGGTCGCTTGGGGTTTCTTTGGCTTGTTTACACGCGGTCGAGTAGAGTCGTGGGGCCGCGTCAACATCACCGCCCCTTTATACCTTAGCCCCCCTCCCCCACGCCGCATGCACCAAGGCTACCCGTGTATCTCTCGTCTTCAATGAAGTGTAAATATGAGGTTTTCTTAGGAGAACGCCGTGGTAAAGGAGGCTGTGGAGAAGTGATGATAGAAGGGGCGAGCAAGATACTGCTTCTGTCTCGCGTATCTTGTGTTGGGTTCATTGAAAGGCAAGTATAGTGTGTGTGTGTGTGTGTGTGTGTGTGTGTGTGTGTGTGTGTGTGTTTACCGCGGATGTAACGTTATTGTGAATACTTTGTATATGGATGCCGCGGGGATGTGAGACTCCGTGGATGGGTGTGATAGAGGGATGTGGGACGAGGAGCTGGCAGATGATACACACGCAAAGCAATTTGTTTTCACCAACATTACATTACATTCGAAGCATAAAAGGTGAGATGGATCAGCATATGCATAAATAAACACTGAAATTACTTAATCTTCATCACCGCGCATAAAGGAAGAAACAAAAGTGAGTCTATATGTAAGCAAAAAACGCGAGGGATTCCATCTAATTACAATATGTTTAGGCATAAGCAGTGGGGACTCATATCGCATTGTGCCGTAAGTAAACACGGCCGCCAGGAACACGTGCCTGCCAAAGCCTCGCTGCACGTCACCGGCATAAGATATACGGAGGGAAAACAAGAAATTAAGCACAACTGTGGCTATTTTACTTTACCTCCTGCATGTTATGGGCGCCATGTGTAAACGCTA
>JACEEZ010011953.1:115457-125457 GCA_016584305.1 Chionoecetes opilio | reverse complement strand
TCAAGGAATTTAACCCTTAGGTTCTCTGAACATAAAGGTATCTCCGCACGTACTGGTCGACCTATTTCTTCTCCTTCACAATCTGCAATTCGCTCACACTTCCATGATCTTGATCACCCATTCTCTATGAATGACTTTAGAATCCTATCAAAGGCAAACTTCTCTAGTGACACTAAATTATTAGAATCCATACACATCAAGCACGTGTCCCCTGATCTTAATAACCAAGTCACTTCATACCAATTACATATACTCAAATGATTACCACACTGTTTCGATCGTCCGACTCTCGTTTCGATTGCCCCATACGAACCGAAATGCTACCTGTAAAATTATTGTTCATTCAGTCATCTGCCAACCTAGACAGCATACACACCAAGGTTTGTTAAGTATAAATTGTGTTTTTAATTTTTAGATAATATAGGATTATTTAATGCTTTAATTTTTTTTTTAGATGTTCGCTTTTAGCAGTTTTTAGTATATTAATTTATAAACTATTTTAGCCTGATGATGCCAAGTGCCATTGGCGAAACGTTGCACGCGCATAAAGAACCACAAGAATGACGAGTGTCTTTGCCACCCTGAAATATCAACATATCTCTCTCTCTCTCTCCTCTCTCTCTCTCTCTCTCTCTCTCTGTAATGTTTCTTCCTCCCATATTTCCTCCCTCCAGAGCCAGGCATGTTCGCGTCGTGTTCAAACAAGCCATGACGCGTCACCTCCGTCCATCGTCACCTCTTGCCTTCCCTTCCTGTCCTATTTTTACCTCTTCCTTTCCTCTACACTCTGACTTTCCCGTTCCATTTCTATCTCCAATTATTATTCTTACTTTTATTGCTGAAATCTTTCCTATAATTATATAAACATTCTTATTTGAAGGATTTATTGTTCGTGTTCAGTTATGATAACTATCATGTTCCTTGTTTCACGCTGGATATTTTTTTCATTTCATGTTATTATCTTAAGTTTGGTCTGCTATTTGTTTTGCATTTCACTTTTTGTTATCCCCTTTTCGCCCTCCATTTACGCTGCTACATAATTTATTTTGCTCTATTTTGCTGTTTTCTTTTCTTAGCTATTTTTCTTTGCTTCTAGTTTCGTTTTCCTTTCTGTATTTCTTCCTGGTCTTTGTTTTGTCGTTTCTACTCGTTAGTTTTTCCTTTTCCTCTCCTGTTGTATTCTCTCGTTTCGTTTTCGTCTCGTTTCCTGAATTGTTTATTTTTCTGCTCTTCCCCTGTTTTGCTAAGTACATTTTCTTTCTCTCTTTTCGTCCTGTTTGTTCACCAGTTCTCCTCCTTGCTTGCAATATATATTAATTTGTTTGTAGTCATTCTTGTTCATCTTTTGTCCGTGTTTCTTTTACTTTTTAGCTTTCCTCTCATTTATTTATCTCTTCACTCGTATGCTTTTTGTTTATTTAATTTTATATTACATGATTTTCACTATTTCCTATCACCTTATTTCCTTCTTCACTTAGTCAGATTTGTTCGATACTTCCCTCCTACTCCCTCCCTCACTGTGTTCGTATTATATTCCATCCTACGGTTTTTTTTTCTCGATCTATCCTGCTTTTCATTTCCTGTCACCCTCCCTTTGGCCTTTTCCTCTTCTCTCCGACACACAGACGCATCTTACTCACCAAGAAAGTTGACATCATGATTTTCTTCTGTGCCAGGGTAGCGAGATTTATTCCCCCAGTTCTTGTTGTTTCTCTCTCTCTCTCTCTCTCTCTCTCTCTCTCTCTCTCTCTCTCTCTCTCTCTCTCTCTCTCTCTCTCTCTCTCTCTCTCTCTCTCTCTCTCTCTCTCTCTCTCTCTCTCTCTCTCTCTCTTTTCACTTTCACCGTAACAAATCTCAAGTAGACACAGGTCCTTGCTCGTCCTGGGTTGAGGATGAGACCAACCTCGTGTTTGTTGACAGAGAGACGGGCCATTACCGCTGCCGCCAAACCCCTACATTGGCACCTCCCCCCCCCCCTCCCACACCTCTGAGCGGTAGAGGCATGGAGGTAGTATGGGGGTACAGGGGATTGACTTATGCTCACCCAAACCCCCCACTGTGACGTCGTGTGTGTGTGTGTGTGTGTGTGTGTGTGTGTGTTAATGATATATTTTATTGCTCACAACATAATTACAGTATTGTCTGGGAGAGAAAAAAGTATACGTACGTGAACATATCGGTCCGATGAGCCGAAACTCTTTTACGGACCACATGAACAGGTCAAGTTATGAATTTGGAGCAGTCGTGGTCGAGTAATAGTAACAAAATATTAACAGTACAAACATGCAATCTACAAACCTACATATACACTTATATTTGTATGAATCTCCATGTCCTCATTAATATATAGACATACACACAGATACAATACACGCATGTATACATTCACGTAAGAATATACGGATGAACAAAAGAAAAAAATACATATACAGCTCATACAGAAGCACAACACAGTTATACCTAAACACATGCGTATGCATATAAAAAAAAATAATAATAATAATAATACTATATATATATATATATATATATATACAAACATATAGGCATACCAGTGAATACATGCACAAACATACATGTACACAAATACATGCACAAACATACATGTACACAAATACATGCACATACACAAATACATGCACAAACATACATGTACACACACACAGATACATGCACAAACATACATGTACACACACACAGATACATGCACAAACATACATGTACACACACACAGATACATGCACAAACATACATGTACACACACACAGATACATGCTCAAACATACATGTACACAAATACATGCACAAACATACATGTACACAAATACATGCACAAACATACATGTACACAAATACATGCACAAACATACATGTCACACAAATACATGCACAAACATACATGTACACAAATACATGCACAAACATACATGTACACACAAATACATGCACAAACATACATGTACACAAATACATGCACAAACATACATGTACACAAATACATGCACAAACATACATGTACACAAATACATGCACAAACATACATGTACACAAATACATGCACAAACATACATGTACACAAATACATGCACAAACATACATGTAAACAAATACATGCACAAACATACATGTAAACAAATACATGCTTAAACATATGTAATAAACTGATAATTATAGATAACCCTCAATTATTTTATGCTTTAACTATATTTTAAGATCTGTTGATGTATTATTTGTTCTAATGTCGTGTGGGAGTTTGTTCCAGTGCTTCGTGCCTCTATAAATAACACTTTTAGTGCAAAAGATGTCCTGCAGAATGGAATTCTAAGATTAACCGGTCTTCTATTGGGAAAATTCTGTATAACATACTGAAATTCATAGTCGACTCAAAATGCATTTAAGGAATTATAAACAAATATACCTGTTTGCAGCTCTACAATATCTGGTAATTTTATTAATGTATGATCTCGAAACAACAGGGATGTATGTGCAAAACGACTGCTAGATGTAATAATTATAATTATTACATATAGCAGTCGTTTTGCACGTTAGTGCAAAAATGTTACTGATAATCATCAGTATCAACTTTTTTTGTATACTAAAAGACCATTTAAATATGTTTTGAATGCACAACCCCATACAACAGATCCGTACGAAAAGTAAGGATACACTAATGAAATGGGGAAAAAAAAAAAAAAAATTTTTTTATATAATTAATATTTTAAAACTCTAACCTAACCTAACCTCTTAAAAACCTAACATTATAGATCACACCAATGAGTTTAGAAATCTTCATTTTGACATCTTTTAAATGTGGTTTCCAAGTTAATTGAGTCTCAATAACTATTCCTAAGAATTTCGCTTCACTTACTTGCCTTAGTGTTATATTGTCCATATTGAAATCTATTTTAAATGGTAGCTTTACGTGCGAAATGGAAATCATGTTCTGGGTTTTATCATAATTTAATGTAAACTTGTTAGTTCTTATCCATTTAGATAAATTTACTAATTCTTCTTTTACAGTGTTTTGAATGTTCACCAATTTTTTTCTTGTAAAAGAGCATGTACGTCATCAGCAAAATGAATGAACTTCATTTTGTTACTGCAATGTACAATATCATTTATATATAACAGAAATACGATTGGTCCTAAAACTGATCCTTGAGGTACACCAAATTTAACACATTTTCTAGGAGATGTAATATAATCATATACAATGTATTGTTGTCGATGACTTAAATATCTTTTAAACCAAACATGAGCCTTCCCTCGAATTCCATAAACTAACATTTTATGTAACAAGATTGAGAGTGAGATAGTGTCGAATGCCTTAGAAAAGTCACAAAACACAGTTATATGAAACATTTTATTAACTATAGCATCATAAATATTCTGACAAAGTTTATGAATCGCTAATTCTGTTGAAAATTTAGGACGAAATCCGTACTGACAATCTGTTAGTAAAGAGTGTTGATTTAGGTATTCCATAACTCTACTTACAACATTTTTTTCTTCAAATATCTTACTAAATGTTGGTAATGTTGAAATTGGTCTATAGTTTGTGCACAATGATTTATCACCTTTTTTATAAACTGGAATAGCTCTTGCTATTTGAAGCTGCTTTGGAAAGAAGCCTTTATCAAAAGATTTATTTATAATGTGTACAAGGTTGGGTAAAATTTCGTTTGAACATATTTTAATAATCTTGATACTAACATCATCATGACCGGAAGAAGTTACCTTAAGGTTTTTTATCACATTATTTACCTCGGGCAAAGTTGTTGGTTCAAGATTAAGTTAGTGTTGAACAGGTGCCGGAGGATAATTTTCAAATGAAGTAGATGTCTCTTGCATATTCTGAGGATAATCAGAATCTGAGCTAACACGATAGGTACATTGCAAAAATATTCATTAAAGGCCTCAGCTATTTCAAGTTTATCTGTCAACATTATGTCATTACGTGAAAATGATGTTACTGTATTTGCCTTTTTTCTTCCTAATAGATCATTTATAGTTTGCCAACTTTTGTTGGTGTTCTCTGAATTTTTACTCAATCTTGAATTTACATGATTTTTCTTTACAGCCTTAATGAAAGATGTTAACACATAACGATATCTCTTAAAATGACGTTCATATGTGACAGGCCATTTGGCATACAACTTATCTAGTCTATTCCTTTCCCTTATGGATTATTTTATTGCCGGAGTTATATAAGGTTTACCTAAATGCTTTTCTTTAATTTTATTAGAGAAGAGAGAGAGAGAGAGAGAGAGAGAGAGAGAGAGAGAGAGAGAGAGCGAGAGAATTTGTTTTTTAATAAATTGGTTGTTCTTTTTTATTCTCCGAAAAAAAAGGATTATGAAATTGCCTGGTTAGTAGCTTTACGAACCTTTCCCAGACGACATAGCACTAGCAGTGGTCAAGCATACTACGTTTCTCTACTCTCAGTATTTGTAGTAAAAATTGTCTATGTGGCATATATACTGAATGGTGTTCCTTTCAATTGTTTCGTGCAGCATGTATCCGTAGGGAAGGAAGGATGAAGAGGACATTCATTTTTCCCCATGCAGTTTATAAATTGTTGTGCGTAGTTTCAGCAGATACCCCGTTATAGACTGACGAGTTACCTGTTATACGTTCTTCCTAAGTAATTTTACGTAAAACCTCCAAGTCCTTCTCCTCCTATATCTCTAATACCTTATGCCTTAGTACTATGGCGCAGGTCTACTTCTGAAACAATGGAGCACAAATCAAGCAAGTAGTAAGAAATGTAGTGGTTATGACGAGGGTGTCCTCCAGCTCACGCCATGTGTCGTGTGCAAGCAAAAAACAACAACATTGAACACCTTTGGCGCAGGCTGACATACAAGCTGCACTGCGATGGCAGCTAAAAACAGCAACAACTCCATATAAAAGTTGAAAAAAACACTAGTTGATGATGGTTTTGTGTGTGAACAGAAAGCATGTTAAACATGAGTTTTGGTGACGCTGCTCAATCAGGGTCAAGATATATAATATCAATATATGAGGGTAATGGTCTTATATATGATAATATTACTTGGATAAATATTATTAGTTGAAACAATACACAAACCGAGTGACCCTGTGTGAACCAGGCGGTGACCCTTTGTTTCAGTGGACATCACCCTCCTCTTCCATCCCCCTTTGAAAATCTACCTTATCACGGCTCGTTCCACTCCTTTCCTCACAACTTAGATTTTTCATATAAATGAAAAAACTTTGTCAACATTCGATTCGTCCGTCTGGAGGTAGTGTTCGTGATGGGAATGGGGATCACCTTCGTCCTGATGGTCTTGTTGCTAGAGGCCGACAAGCTGCTTCAGGTGATGAGTGAGTGGCGGGATGCAGGACCCCACACCACCCTCATTGGAAAGGTGCGAGAGCGCCTGGTCGCCGTCTCGTGGCTGGCTTCCCCAAGTTGTTAGCCCCATACATACGTCACTACGTATGAGATAACATATAATTGCGCTTGGGTAAGCGTGGAAGGCGTGAACAATGCCGAGCGGCGGTGCTAGTATAAAAACTTAAGGTTGTTTTATCATTATTATTCGATATAATTGAACAGAGTGAATCGTCGGTATAGTATACAGCACGTTGTAATTATAGCTCTCTGTTAAATCACAGTGCACCACAAATTGTATTCACCATAAAGAAAGTCCAGGTGACGCACACAACCACACACAATGACTGTTTCTGTCTCTCTGGCGTCGTCGCGTCTGGTTCCTCCACAGGGCGAGGCAGGGCGTGGCCAGGAGGTGCCCGCCCGGGGTATCAAGGTGTGGCCGAAACCGTATGGTGCTGTCCTCTGGTGACTGTAGTAGATGACGTGGCAAGGACGTGTCACGTCATTATACATGGCATTCATCTACTAAAATGAATTCAAATATATTCATACTTGACTGGGAGGATGGATGGATAGCTAAATGGATGAATGGTTAGCTTTCACTAGGACGAACGGCTATAAGGACCAAGGTGATATTTTCCATTAAGACCATCTAGTTTTAGGAAAATAATGTGCGGAAACTGAACTAATACCTTTTCCATGTCATTTTTTTTTCATATATGATTCAAGCGACAATTGCTTTGGTGTGTTATTGAAATTCTCTCTCTCTCTCTCTCTCTCTCCTCTCTCTCTCTCTCTCTCTCTCTCCTCTCTCTCTCTCTCTCTCTCTCCTCTCTCTCTCTCTCCTCTCTCCTCTCTCTCCTCTCTCTCTCCTTCTCTCTCTCTCTCTCTCTCTCTCTCTCTCTCTCTCTCTCTCTCTCTCTCTCTCTCTCTCTCTCTCCTCTCTCTCTCTCTCTCTCTCTCTCTCTCTCTCCTCTCTCTCTCTCTCTTCTCTCTCTCTCTCTCTCTCTCTCTCCTCTCTCTCTCTCTCTCTCTCTCTCCTCTCTCTCCTCTCTCTCTCTCCTCTCTCTCTCTCTCTCTCTCTCTCTCTCTCTCTCTCTCTCTCTCTTCTCTCTCTCTCTCTCTCTCTTCTCTCTCTCTCTCTCTCTCTCTCTCCTTCGTCCTCGCCTGCTATCCTCTCTCATCTCCTACTCTCCTCTGTCTCTCTCTCTCCATCTGTTCTCTCCATTCTGCCTCGCTCTCTTCCATACTCTCTATCTCTCTCTCTCTGCTCTTTCTTATTTATCGTCTCTCTCTCTCTCTCTCTCTCTCTCTCTTCTCTCTCTTCTCTGCAATCATCGTTGGTCGTCCTTTCAGCCTAGCTAATCGGTGCATAACCACCACTCATGCATGTTTCATCAGTCGTCGCCATCTTGTGTTCATTACGCAATATTGCCGTGCGCTTTTCCAGTACTTAGTATTTTTTCTGCCTTTTTATTATATATGTTTCTTAACCTTTTTTCAGTAATTTTTTTTTTTTATATTCTTGTTCTATTTAGATTTTATTAGCTTTAGAAGTGAAAATATGCATGAGTGCATGTTTTCATTTCATCGTCGATCATTTGTCCTTCGTAGCGATGGCCAGTTAAAACAATAGCAAGGTACATAAACAGTGAAACTTTTGGGTATAGTTAACTGGAATGATGTAAATAATAGCAAAATTAAATTCAGTTTAACTTTAACTCATTTTGTTTCGGTGATAGGAACAAAATTATCGGCTATTACTCAATTTGTAAATTATAGTGAGTCGTAATTTATGCGAGTATTTATATGCAAATGGAAACGAGGTTGCGCAACGCTGTAAGAAAAACGAGAGGCCGAACGCAACCGAACCTGAAACAGAAACTACAAGTTAAAGGCACCTGGCTCAGTGGAGGTGTGGATGATGCACCAGGTGTCAGGTGTGTATGTATAACTGTGTGGAAGGTTCGTGCGAGGGTGACAGAATAAAAATACCGTAAAAAACTGACGTAACTGGAAAAATAAGTTGATTCGTGAGTACACGAGACTGAAAAACCAAAAAGCTTAAAACTTGAATGCAAAACATGAGTTAAAAGGGAAATATACAATGTTGATGGGATAATATTACACCATACAAGTCCATCCGTACAAATACAATGATTTGTAATAAATGGGACAGTGTGAGCAGGAGGCAAGGAACGAAAGAAAAAATTATGATAAAAGGAAAGAGACAAGGCTGCTACGATTATAATATCATAAAAGTCTAACCATGGAAAAAGTCATACGTAAGTAAATAACTTAGAATAATTATAAAGCTTAAGAATGAATGCAAACTGCGTGTTGGTATATAAAGATATAAGGTACTGATATCAGAAGGTGAATAAAAAATCCCGTTTTTAATTAAAACGAGTGATAATGAAACTGAGTACGTAAGTACCGTATAGTTTATAGCATCAGCATCCTCTTCGTAGAGAAGGTCTGTGATCAGCCTGTAGAGTGCATTGATAAAGAATTTGGTGATAATGTGCATGGATAAAAATGTTATGTATTGATGATTTAGAATGTAGGAAAGAATATTCTGAAAAAAAGGCGATTAAATGATAAGAAATTTGGACAGTGTCAAGTCCTCTTAACAACGACACACACACACACACACACACACACACACACACACACACACACACACACACACACACACACACACACACACACACACACACACACACACATACACACACACACACACACACACACACCCTCCCCACACACACACACACACACACACACCCTCCCCACACACACACACACACCCTCCCCACACACACACACACACCGCCACGATGGTCAAGTAGATAGAGCGCTGCGCTGGCCTGCCATTCTGTGGTAGCCCGTTTGAATCCTCACTGCTCCCGGGTTTTTCACTGAAAAATTCCGGCGATTACTGTCCCCCTTGAGCAAGGGGATGGGTGTGTGTGGTGTGTGAGGTCCCCCATTACCCTAAGATCGGTAATAATGAGCTCCAAGCTCGCACCGGAAGGGTGAAACTGGCGATCGAGAGTCCAATTCGCGTGGCCAAGACCATGGGTGAATAACACACACACACACACACACACACACACACACACACACACACACACACACACACACACACACACACACACACACACACACACACACACACACACACAACACACACACACGCCTCCTCATATTTTTCCCTCAAGTAATACCCTCCATGTGCAGCAACCAATGAAAGCAATGCGTGTGAAATTCAGTAAAATGACCATAAAAATTATACTGCATAAAGTGTGGGAGTAAGAGAGCAGGCGTGGAAGGATAGAGGATGGGTAGGGGATGGATAGATGAGAGGGGAGGGGCGGGGGAAGAGAAGAAAACGGAGTAGGATGACAAGGCAAAAGAGAAAGTGGAGGAAATCAACACACCAATTTTTATGACATTTTGATTAACGCAGTAATATATTCATGAGTGCGCGCACGCATGCACACAAGCACGCACCAAAAAAATACTTTGCAAAGGTAATGAATGCCACTCGATTAACACACTTGTAATGATGTCGATAACGAGGCCGGCAAATGATGGTAATGATGACAGTTATAATTATGACGATGACGACGATGT
>JACEEZ010011953.1:105457-112957 GCA_016584305.1 Chionoecetes opilio | reverse complement strand
ACACTACTACACACACACACAAACACTACTATACACACACACACACACACAAACACTACTACACACACACACAAACACTACTACATACACACAAACACTACTACACACACACACAAACACTACTACTACACACACACACAAACACTACTACACACACACACAAACACTACTACACACACACACACACACACACACAAACACTACTACACACACACACAAACACTACTACACACACACACACACAAACACTACTACACACACACACACACACACACACACAACACACACACACACACACACACTACTACACACACACACAAACACTACCACACACACACACAGCAGCGCGGGAAGAGGAGCCTTCCTTTCGTTACGTCACCGAGCCATGGCGCATCGTCTGCCAGTTGCCAGCAGCGTTTTCGAAGTTCGGGGAATTTACAGATTTTGATTGCGGATTATTAAAAAACGGCTGACTGGATGCAAAAAGTGACAACATATTGTTGATACACTCGATAATGGCTATACTCTAACTACATCAAATCAGGAATGATGAAATGGTCTGGACGATTACTTTAACTATTTATTGTGTATGTCGAATGAGCGTCTTTCAATGTTTCAAGTACTGAACGAGTGTTTGAGTGTACGAATGTAAGTATTGTCACGGTCGAATTAATTTCCACCATTCCCTTCCCACCAGAGTAGTTAGATGTACTATGCTCAATACTGTGTTTTTGCTTCATTCAGTAGCACAAGTTCAAACCTAGATTATCTATACATCAGCGTTTAGCGTTAGATTCATTCAGCTTCAACACTCCAACTAGGAAGCAGCTCATCAACTTACCTGAAGACTCCACATTGGTGAGGTTGTCATAGCGTTCATTTTCATTTGTGTCTAGCATTGTCTCTTAGTTAGTTGTTAGGGTTAGGTTGTATATATTACATTATTAGTGTTTTCATAGTAAGATTTATATTTTTTTATTTTTGCTTGTGAATTAAATTTAAAGTTATTAAATTCAGTTGTGTTTTCATGTTATAAATTAAAGCTAAGAACTATAATATATTATATTATGACTTAATTATATACTATATAATGACTATATTATGACGATATTTTCTTTATTTTATTGTTTCCTTAATGTTGTTGCATCGGGCTCGGGCCTGGAGGCAGCATACAGTGTCGCACATTTGTACCGGTCGTAATAACACACACAACACACACACACACACACACACACACACACACACACACACACACACACACACACACAAGGGGCGCCGCCCTCACCTCTTCACGGTCCACATACTCAGCCGGGAGGAACATTGTGTTGTGATGAACCGTGACGCCTCATTAACAAACTGTTATTATGAGCACCAGCGAAGCGAGATTGTGATGCAAGGGTGCGAGCGAGGGAGGGAGGGACGGGGCAGGGTGAGGACAGGAAAGATAGGGAGGAAGAGGAGGAAAAACAAATAAAGAGGAATGCAGGAAGGATGCTGAAAATTGATGTGATGTCCATTGTTACTACTACAGACTGACACTGTGATTAATCCCCTTATGACGGTACTTCACCCACACCCACAGCACAGTGTTAGGGAGAAACTGCTTATGCGTGAAGGACGCTGACAACCACTACACAATGCTGGAGGGGAAAGGGAGGGATATGCCGAGGGAATGATTGTTTATGTTCAATGTTCTGATAAGAGATGGAGATATATAGGAATGGGAGTAGACCGTATTGGAAGGGAAAAGAAGTCAGTTGTTTGGTATTTAATGTTTTTGTTTTTCTTTCGCCTCATTTTATCTTTGATAAAAAAAAATTAAGTGATGGGTGTGACATGAATTTGTAAAGAGAGAAAAAAAACATGTATAAAGAAAAATGTAGATACTTGTAATCATTATTATAGTTGTTATTGTTTTATTTCTTAGCTGTTGTTGTTATCGTTGTCCATATTGTTGTGATTATTGTTGTTTTTATGTTCATCTGTGAGATATGTATATTGTATGCTGGGAGATGTTTTGTGTATGTTTGAATAATTGTGTATTTGACAGCTCATCGGCTTAGGCCTGCCCCGGCCTTCGCGCCGAAAGTCTAGTTCAGTCCACCTCCAACTCGCTAAGGACTCGGTCCGCACTCTTGCCTTATTCCACCTATACTTAATAGACCTAACAGCAGGACCAAACCACCTTTTATTCACCTGCTACCTTAAGGAAGGACACCTCCGTCCTTATAATATAGGGTGGCTTCTGTGTGATCCTCCATGGACTCTGAAGGAGATGAAATAACACAGCGCGGACCAGACGACCTTACTTTGGCCGTTTTTTACTTACTTTACTTACACCAACGCCGCACTACCACCGGCTCACACAAAGCCGCCGCTCTCTATCTCGGCACCCACGCCTACACATCGCTGCTTCCACCGCCCCCCCAGCTCTCTCCGGGCCAACACTCCACTCCAAAAAAGCTCCACCTCACATGGTCACTAAAGCTCACTCACTACCTCTAAGCTTGTGGCGTCCCACCAGGTCTCACCATCTCCTGCACACCACGGCGCACCATCCCACACCACCACTCCACTCCACTTCACTTCAACTTCACTCCAACTTCCACCCCAAGCTTTGCCTCCACTGGACTCATCTCCAAGCCACGCAAGCCACATGTAGCACATCAGCGCAGTATCGTTAGTAATGCCGTGAGTACAGACTATAGCACTGCAGTAGTGACTTTTGGACCCTTGCTGTGTCACTACGTACGTTTCAGGCGCCTTTGTGCTATTCAGCAATTCAGTGTTTTTTTGTGATATTTTTATATTATATTTGAGTGTTTAAGAGGTGCATCTTGTCCATCATCTTGACCGCGCCATTGTGACCCGCCATCTTCCCAGCTTCCCAGCCCCGGCGACGTCAAACCTTGGCCTCCAACTTTGGCCTCCATCACGGCCGCCAATTCGGCCTCCAACCTCGACCTCTGCTACGGCCTCCAACTTTGGCCTCCGTCACGGCCTCCAATTCAGCCTCCAACTTCGGTCTATACTTCGACCTCCAACCTCGGCCTTCAATCTCGGCCTCCATTCTCGGCTTCCAACCCAGCCTCCACTTCGGCCTCCGCTACGGACTCCAACTTCAACCTCCACTTCGACTTCCAACTCGGCCTTCAACGCTTCAACTTTGGCCTTCGTAACGGCCTCCAATTCGGCCTCCAACCCGGCCTCCAACTTGCCCTCCAAACCGGCCTTCAACCCGGCCTTCAACACGGCCTCAAATATGGCCTTCAACTCAACCTCCACCACGGCCCTCTTCGGACTCCACTACAGCCTCCTCGGCCTTCACATCAGACCTCTGTACATCCTTACAACCTTCGTAGTCGTGTTCATTAATATTCATTTTATATAATGCATAATTTTTTTCACAATGTTTTTCAAGAATTTACAAGTACATATTTATCTATTTACCAATTCAACATTGTAGACCAATACAAAATTGTAGAATTATAGTATTTTCTTATATCTTTTATACAAGGCCCTTTGTGGTATTTCCATCTCCAATTGTTTGTTTGTGGCTTTCTTTCCTGTCGAGATGGGAGCATCTCGAGTGCGTGACCGATCCTTATGTGAGATTTGTATTTTGTATGTTTGAATATTTGTGTTTTTGGCAGCTCGTCGGCTTAGGCCCGGCCCAGCCTTTGCGCCAAAAGTCTAGATCACGATCAGTCCACCTACAACTCGCTAAGGACTCAGTACGCGTTTTGTGTTATCCCACCTTAATTAATATATCTAACAGCAGGACCAAACCACTTTTTATTCGCCTGCTACCTTAAAGGAAGGACACCTCCATCCTTTTAATACATCCACCTCTGTATCTCTCCGCAACCTGGATAAATCTTGTTAACATCACGTGATAAAATTATCTCAAAACAGATTGCCACCGCGTCCTGCTTCTCTTGTACGAATATTTTTTTTATTTATGTATCCTTCACGTACGAATATTTTACGATTTATGTATCCTTCACTACCACACCACTACCACTATCAACACCATCACCGCCACAATCACCACTACCAGCACAAACAAAACAAAGAACTGTTCTATGTGCCCTCTCCGCATTACCGTTCCCTTTCTTATTTTCTCCTTCCACAACTCTCTCTCTCTCTCTCTCTCTCTCTCTCTCCTCTCTCTCTCTCTCTCCTCTCTCTCTCTCTCTCTCTCTCTCTCTCCTCTCCTCTCTCTCTCTCTCCTCTCTCTCTCTCTCCTCTCTCTCTCTCTCTCTCTCTCTCTCTCTCTCTCTCTCTCTCTCTCTCTCTCTCTCTCTCTCTCTCTCTCTCTCTCTCTCTCTCTCTCTCTCTCTCTCTCTCTCTCTGTGATTTCTGGTACACCATTTCTCTCGCCCTCATCTGATCTTACACTCATTCATGTCCTTCAACTACTTCAACTTGCCTCCTTCACTTCCCTCCCTCCCTCCCCCTCTCGTTACTTCACCCTCTCTTCCACTCCACTACAACTCATCGCTACCTCCTTACCTTCCTCCTCCCTTTCTCTCCAGCACGCCAGCCTCTCCACGCCTCCCTCTCCAAACACAACTTATGCGTCTTGATCGGACTGAACTTACGAGACCCTCTCACTCAAGTTGTTCCAAGTTGAGGTCATTGGTGTATGTGTGTGTGTGTGTGTGTGTGTGTGTGTGTGTGTGTGGTGTGTGTGTGTGTGTGTGTTAGTGTTAGTGTGTGTGTGTTTGACTTGGTGTGTGTGTTGTGTGTGTGTGTGTGTGTGTGTGTGTGGTGTGTGTGTGTGTGTGTGTGTGTGTGTGTGTGTGTGTGTGTGTGTGTGTGTGTGTGTGTGTGTGTGTGTGTGTGTGTGTGTGTGTGTGTGTGTGTACGGTATACGGTCAGTGACAACAATAAGTCATATATCCACATCCGAAAAAACAAAAAAATAAAACAAAACACACACACACACACACACACACACACACACACAAAGACACACACACACACACACACACACACACACACACACACACACACACACACACACACACACACACACACACACACACACACACACACACACACACACACACACACACACACGTAAATGTTTCCTATTCTCAACACACACAGCGAAAAGAAACAGTAAATTGCAACTACGAAATAAGCTATATTTAAACAACTCGTTGATTAAATCTCCATCTAAGATTAAGTAAGAGGAAGAGGAGATAGAGAAGATGGTGGAACACGATGGCAAAGTGTAGGAGAAAGACAATGATAACGAAGAAGAGAAATGGAAGGAGAAAACGAAGCCGGAGAAGGAGGAAGAGGAGTAGGAGGAAGAGGGTAAAGTTAGAGGAGTCAGATGGGTGGTAGCGAAATGTGTCACCAGTTTGTATAAGGAGCCTGGATGTGGGGCATGAGGTGTGAGGTGACAAGAAACCATGATGAGGACGACGAAGGGAGGATAGAGGAGTGAGTATAAGGAGGAGGAGGTGGGAGAGGAATGGAAGACCTTACTGTGGATATTAATGTATTCCAGAGAGAGAGAGAGAGAGAGAGAGAGAGAGAGAGAGAGAGGAGAAGAGAGGAGAGAGGAGAGAGAGAGAGAGAGAGAGAGAGAGAGAGAGAGAGAGAGAGAGAGAGAGAGAGAGAGAGAGAGAGAGAGAGAGAGAGAGAGAGAGAGAGAGAGAGAGAGAGAGAGAGAGAGAGAGAGAGAGAGATTAACTACTTATAGGCTTGTCTTCCTCGTTCTTCTATCACGATTGTTCTGAAAGTCGTCCATCGGGGAATGACAACGATCCCTCTGGCTAATTACTCTGATTACAATATATGTATCCCTCTTCTCTCTCTCTCTCCTCTCTCTCCTCTCTCTCCTCTCTCTCCTCTCTCTCTCCTCTCTCTCCTCTCTCTCTCTTCTCTCTCTCTCTCTCTCTCTCTCTCTCTCTCTCTCTCTCTCCTCTCTCTCTCTCTCTCCTCTCTCTCTTCTCTCTCTCTCTCTCTCTCTCTCTCTCTCTCTCTCTCTCTCTCTCTCTCTCTCAATGTTTGAATGCAACCTATGTTAAGTACGATGTCATTGGACTTTGTGAAACCCGTCTACATGATAATATATCTTCCCTTTATAAGCTTGACTCTTACCATGAATTCTTCCAGAATAAAAGCACCACGGGTGGTGGACTAGCAATGTTTGTGCACGACATTTTTCAAGGTAACATTATACATAATATCTCTTTCCAGCAACCACACATTGAATCATTATTTCTGGAAATCTCAGGTAAATGCCAGTATGTGATAGGAATTATCTACAGACCACCTAATTCTAGTATTCACAATTTTTTTAAGTCCTTAGAAAATATCTTGGAATTTCTAACACTTACATATGATACACAGTGTTATATAACTGGTGATTTTAATATAAATCTACTTAACAATGAGAATAATGTTAATGACTTTATTAACTTACTTTTTTCACATTCATTTTTTCCTACTATCACAAAACCCACAAGAGTTACTAACAATTCAGCTACTTTAATAGATCATATATGGACAAATAATGTATGTAACTATGAAACAAGTGGAATTATCTACACCCAAATTAGTGATCATTTTCCAATATTTTCGTCCTTTTCACTACCAAATAATAGTAATTCAGAAGCTTCTTATGTATCATACAGGAAAAGACTGTACAACGATGAATCAATAAGTAAAGTTAAATCTGCTCTATCTAACTATAAGTGGGAAGATCATATGACTGGACAGGATGTTAATAAAGATTTTGATATTGACATGAATACTTTCATACAGCTATATAATAGATATTTTCACGTCAAAGAACACAAAGTTAAAAAGGAACACACAAATAAACCATACATTACAGAGGGAATTAGGAACTCCATTAAACATAGAAACAAGTTACAAAAACTTTCAGCTAAATGGCCATTAACTTATGAAAAGGAGTTTAAAAAATATCGAAATATGTTAACTTCTATAATTAGAATTGCGAAAGATAATTATTATAAGTCTACTTTGAAAGATAATTCAGGAAATCCCTCAAAAACTTGGCAAATTATTAATGATATTTTCAGAAGAAAAAATAGATCAAATTGTAAATCTTTTATTATGCAAGGAAAGTCCATTACTGATAATCAGGAAATAGCTAATGGTTTTAATGATTACTTTTGCAATGTAGCCAGTAACCTAGCTCAAGGTATTGAAGTACCGCTAACACATTTAAAAAATTACCTTCCTCCGTCTGTGCCCTCTTCCTTTTACTTCAGACCTACAAACCAGCATGAAGTTGGCAATATTATTGATAGTATGAAGAAGAAATCACCGGGTCATGATGACATAAGCATTAGTGTAATTAAAGCATGCAAGCAAGAAATTATTCCTTTCTTAGAATACATAATCAATAAGTCGTTTGTGCAAGGCTGCTTCCCAAATCATTTACAGATAGCCCGAGTAGTTCCTATTTTTAAAAAAGGTGATCAGTCCCTGTTTTCTAATTACCGTCCGATT
>JACEEZ010011953.1:30457-97957 GCA_016584305.1 Chionoecetes opilio | reverse complement strand
CACGTTGTTACACCTCGCCATAAATTCAGGACAGCACTCCGGTCAAAGATGAGTACTGCCACTCTTACCGATGACTCACCGCCTACTTAACGACATCAAATACTGCCCCGCCATACGTATTACCCACTAACATTTACAATTTTTTTCTGCTTCTTGAGGTAAAGTCCATCAAAGCCTCAAGCCCTGAAAGTTATGGCTGGTCAATTGACACTAATAAGACTCGCGTTGTACTGCACATGTTGGCAGCCTTGCCGGGGGCTGGGAGGGTAGAGAGGCAGCCGTGCCGCGACGACAGGCGGCTCCCTGTGTTGATATCGCCGTGTAATCTGTCATCATCCGTCGCGTCCGTGGTGATTATAGTGTTTTATTGTGGTGACGCGTGTGACTGGTGCCTCGGGGAGAAGTGTGTTGCCCGGCGGGGGACGGGACGCAGGGTGGCGCTGCGAAACAGGTAAGAAGAGGCGGTGGTGGTGGTGGTGGTCAGGTGATAGTGGCGATGATGCACATGGTGGTGTGTTGTTACTGCTTCATGATATGTATCTATTTTCTGCGATGCAAGATTGAGCTTGACTGCGAAGATCTATCATCAAGTTAACCAAGGTTGATTGTTAAGTGGACGGGCTTGCACGAAACTTGCATATTTTAATTGTAATGTAATATTGGTCGTTTTGGTTCTGCTGCAGTTTTACCATTGTTATTTTGCAGGAAATATCTGCTTGGGAGGTTTGGCTTGGGAATGTAGGCTACTTGTACCATTCATATATGCTTAGTATTGTGTAAATGTCGTCGTAGCAAGACCGTCCGTGTTAACAGAGCTTCTTGGTAAACTCGTACATAAAACTTCGTAGCATAATTTTGATTCACAAAAATACGCCCTAGACTGATGATTCTCTCTCTCTCTCTCTCACTCTCCCTACTCTCCCTCTCTCCACACACACCACACACACAGTTGTTCGCATGGTCAGTGGAATAACCACGGCGTGCCATTCTATGATATCACGTTCGAGCCTGCTCATGACTGTGAATTTGTCATTAGTTAGACTCCGTTAGAGGGTAGTTACTGGTCCTTTTGAGCAAGATATGGGATGTGTGATGTCCCAGCCTTGCCCTCTGTACTGCATAATATTTAGATTTAATATTATCAAGTAGCGGGATTTTAATCCTTTTATTCATTTAGATAATACTTCAATCGTTAAGAAACCCAATGCTATGTATTTATTGCAACTCATTCACAACTTCGGACACGTTGCATTCAGCCAATCAGGTACTCACAAGGGGTGTGGCCTACTCAATGCATTTTGACCAACTTCCCAAAAAAATAATGAATAGACTATTGTATTCACCACTTCATATACACCACTAATACGCTCCAACCACCTCCTCCACCTCTATAATCACCCTTACCTCCACTCACTCTGCTATTTTTTCTACCTTCACTTTCGTCTCCATCCTCTCACTATCCCTCCTAATGGGTTGGAATTGTCAAACATCCTTCAGTTCATAGCACCTTCTAGAGCGAGTGTCACAACACACACACACACACACACACACACACACACACACACACACACACACACACACACACACACACACATCTTATCACCCCATCAGTTTCCTGCACCACCCTTCACCGCACACCCTCCTCACCATAAAACACCTTCGCACCTGTCACCTCCACTCTCCTAGCCATCACCCAACACTCTAACACCCCTCCCTCGCACCCCCACCCCCTCCTTCCATCCCCTCCTTCCCGCACCCCCACACCCCTTCCATTCCCTCCTTCCCGCACCCCCCACACCCCTTCCACCCCCTCCTTCCTGAACCCCCCACAACCCTTCCATCCAAACAAATGTGTCGCCTTAAGACAAGAAGGATCAAGAAACGTGTGGAAAATTCGAAAGGTAACGAAATTTGTGCATGTGCGTTCGTGTAGTGTATATGTGTGTGCATGCTTGTGTGTGTGTGTGTGTGTGTGTGTGTGTGTGTGTGTGTGTGTGTGTGTGTGTGTGTGTGTGTGTGGTGTGTGTGTGTGTGTGTGTGTGCGTTCCCTGTCCTTAGAATAATATTGTTCTCACCTACATCAAAACAGTTTTTCCATAACATTGCCTAACACATTACACCACACAACATTTTCTTAGTTAAATAAGGTCAAAATAGCAGAAAGGGTTTCAGAAATCCCCATCAGATTATCGTGTGCTCCTTATCTTTTCTCGTTTTGCCCTTATATTTTTTAATACTCTTCTTCCTCCTTTACCAAAAATATCGAATCAACTCTTGCCTTTTGTGGAGCTTTTGGTAAACACAATCATTAACAGCGATGCCGCTCTATATAACGCAAGCCGCCCTCACACCCATAAACTCAAAAGTTAAACACTTGCTGGCAAGATTTCTTCGTTCTACACCTCTCGCTGCTTACGGATCAACAATTGTGTTTCCAATGCGACTAAAGGTACATGAACCTGCGAACTAAACCAGCCAAGCTCCCCACGTTTGGGGCCTCACGTTCCCCGCCTCCCCACGTTTGGGGAACCGGGGGCCGAGTGGTTAGCGTCTTGGAGTGGTGAGCTCAATGTCCCGAGTTCAAATCCTGCCGGGGGCAACTGTTTCAACCTTCTTTAATACAGTCGACAAGAGTCTGGTAGGTGAGCAGAAGGTCCCGAGTTCAAGTCCCACCAAGGAGCAACTGTCAAATCCATCGTCGAGTGGCCTGGAAAACCCATGCACACAGGTGACAGGTATGCATGCAGCATACCTGGTCTTTCGACTGCGACTACAAATGCGGCGGAGGAAACACCAGCATGAGCCTGACTGAGGATCCGAACATCACAGAAAACAGGGGGAAGATGCTGAGAAGTGCCATAGAGGTAAGGCGAAAAGAGCGCTTTACCGGTCTTCAGGCGCTTTTGTAACAGGCCCGGCTAAGGCACCGGCTCAAGGCTATGTACAGTCGAGATTTCAGGCGCTTTTGCCCTGCCATACACCTCTAAAGCCCAATGCGTGGGTGTGGTCCGAGAATCCTACTAGCCAATCACGCTGCCTGTCTGAGCGCTGTTTAGGCAGCTTCGACCAATCACAAGGCTTGAACACTTCAACACCAAAACAAGAATTTTAGTCCCTCCCTCCCTCACCTCTGCAATAAGGCAACGCTCGCCCCCGCGGCCCGCCGAAAACTGTTTGTCACAAGTATGACATTCATCACAGGTTTTGACCACTTATATATTTTTGCATTGGGACGTGCCACATACCATGATAATCGGAAAACTGTGGTGATTCCGAGACTGTGAGTGAAAATTTAATGCAAGCAAAAGTACAGGAGTAAGGAAGACTTTAATAAAAAAAGGTGAAAGAAAATAAATGTTTATACACGATCTCATTTTGCTCTCATTATCTTATTATAGGTATAGTTTACTGTAATTTTTATACAGTCATGATATGCACTAATGTCTCGTGAAGATGATGGTATGTTCAGTTGTCCTAAATATCATCTGGTAATATGATAATACCGTATAATAGTACAACATTTTAGTGCGGCGGAGCACCCTTGGTGACACTTGTCTAGTCGCTTCGCCCTCCGCCCGCCCGCCCAACCAACACACAACACAAATTTTTATCGCCAGCATATAAGCTTATAAAAACACCCTATAGTGCCGCGTTTAGTCTTTCACGATCAATTCATACACACCTTGCAACACTATTATTACGTAAACACCAATTGTTACGATGTAGGAACTGAAACAAGGCTATATTTGCCTTATAAACAGAAGATGAATGTCTGTCAAAGGCCAACAGTAGCTCACTAAGTCAGGGTCTGACCATGCCTTAGTTTCAGCGCCTTTAGCGGTGTCACTAAGGCAGCAATCTCGACTGAGCATGGCGGTGGGATGGCGTTTCGCATTACCACAGGCGCCCTAGTGGATAGGGCGCCCTAGCTCGCTCTCAGCATCTGGCCCCTGAATCTTTATCTAAGACCACAGGTGTCACTATACAAATCCAGCCTGCGCCACGAACGGACGAGGGCGACCGACATCACGACCCTCCAGAATGTGCAGGGCCAACCAACCACATGAGCCCTCATAAATAAAAAATATATAGCCTACAGGCGCTATAGGCTCCAACGTAAAAACAATTAAAAACCAAAATAGCACGGCATCATCTCGCTGTCCAACACACGGCGGAGACCTTGACATCACGTTTTCTTCCTGAGGTGAAACACTAGTAAGGTTTCCCGCAGTCTTTTACGTCTTTGCATCAATATTTTCTTGAACATTGACAACACACTCACATGGCTATGTTCTTCCCCTTCTTTTAAATTTTCTACTGTCTAGCATTATGACCTTTCTTCATCTTTACCCCACTTTCAAATCACGGACTCACAACAAACAGCACACGCTGAGCTCCATTTACCTCTTTATTCTCTTCACTTGTCACAACGTGTCTTTCAGTCCCGTTCCGTGGTATGCCTCATTTAATATCCCTAATGTCTCCTCTTTTGTACCTCGTTATCCCTTTACCCCCGTTATAAGGCCCCTGTAGGGAAAGGTATTGCTTTTAGTAGGCACTTCACATGGTGTTACCGCAACGATCTCCACTGCATGCACACACCACCACCCAACTGGCTATGGTGACGGTGTTGACACACAGTAGGTGAGATGTGTTATCCACCCATGGTCTTGTCCACGCGAGATGGCTCGCATCGCCATTTTTCACCCTCCCAGTGCGAACTTGGAGCTCATCCCCTTGTTTTCATGGGACAGTAACCGCCCGAATTTGTCAGTGAAAAATCCCCGGGAGCGCGAGGATTCGAAACGCTTACCCACAGAATGGGAGACCAGCACGTTATCAACCTGACCATCGCGCGGTGTAAGTGCGGTGCATCGTGCGATGTGTGTGTGTGTGTGGGTATTTATCTAAGGCATTTTCTGCGGGGGAGCAAGATAAATTTTGCTTGCAAGCGGTCACTTTCCTCTTGCTGTATCCCCACAGAAAACGTTTGCCGTCGCTTGCTTCATGAGAAGGTGACGCGGCGGCTGAGATGTAAGCAAAACAAAGATCAAATGACTATTTTGACCCTCTAGATATTTTCACACTGGGACGTATCCTATACCGTTATAGTCAGAAAAGTGTGCAGATTCAGGAAGCGTGCTTAGAAACTTAATGTGATCATAAGTAGCCGAGCAATGAGGTGATGAAGCCAAACAATTGGGAGAAAATGTTAATGCACTGTTTTACTTAACCCTTGTTTTCGAATACTTGTACTTACATTACAGTTATAAATGTATACTAATGCGATGCAAAATTTCTTCAGAAAGCCGATAGTGGTCTCAGTGTTTCTTAATATCCATTGGTATTGTCAGCAAATCGGGTAAGAGTGAGGTGTGTGAAGTTGTTGATTTTCGATCAAGTCACACATTCCAGTCTTTTAACTCCAGCTGTTCTGTTGTAAACAATGTTCGAATGCATATAAAGCAATATATACAGCTGTGACGATTATATTATCCTTAATTACACACTGCAACCTTATTTGATTCAAACTTTTATGATAAGACATTAAAATAAGAAAATGTAATTGATTTTGTCGGAAGTACACTGCTGTCATTCTTTTATTGAAGCAGAAAGCATCGCCACGGCAGCCGAACGCTGACGCACTTCACTCACTTCCTGCTTGCTCCAGCAAGAAATCTCTTGCCGATCGGGCAAGCATCTTCTCAGGATGATTGAACAGCAAGCGAAATTTGAGCAAGTGAAATTTTTTCTCATGCAAGATAAATGTATCTTGCACCCCCGCAGAAAACGCCTATACATCTAGTTGTATTCATCAAGTTGTAATTTACAGGGCCTGAGCTATACTCGTATGGCCCCGTCTCCATTGCTACATTTTATCATTCATCCTTAGTCCTTAGTGTTGGCCGAAACTAATACCCCGGGAAGAGGGTCACAAACCTCTGGCTAACACCCGGTACCCATTCACTGCTGGGTGGACAAGGGCTCGGGTTCTAAAGAAACAGCCCATCTATCTCCGTTCCGCCCGGGGATCGAACCCGAGACTTCCCGGCTGTGAACCGAGCCTACTACCACTACACTACGAAGTACCTGTGTGTGTGTGTGTGTGTGTGTGTGTGTGTGAGAGTATGTGTGTGTGTGTGTGTGACTGTGTGTGTGTGTATGTGTGTGTGTGTTTGTGTGTGTGTAGGTAGGTTTGTGTGTAGGTAGGAATGTGTGTGTGTGTGTGTGTGTGTGTTGTGTGTGTGTGTGCGTGTGTGTGGGGGGGGGGTGTATGTGAGTGTGTTTTTTTTTTTTTTTTTTTTTTTACATTTGTGCCTATAGCGCCTGTAGGCAGTGGTGACCCAGGGCTCGGATAGTAGGCTCTGGAGGTTCACTTGAGGGCTGTGATGATGGTTGGTCCTCATCCGTGGTGGCGCAGGCAGGATTCTTATAGTGACGCCTGTGATTAGAGGCTCATGCCGCTCCCCTGTGTCCTCCGATGCACTTGCAATCGAAGGTAGAGTTGATGGGCAGGGCATGTGGGTGTTCTTAGGTCACTCGACAGTGCAGAAAGGTTTTGGGTTTCTTCGGGGATCGAACTCGGGTCACCGAGAATGCCAGTCGGAGACGCTAACCACTCCGCTACCGCCTCCCCAAAGATAAGTATGTGTGTGTGTGTGTGTGGTGTGTTTGTGTGTGTGTGTGTGCTTGTGATTTTTTCAGTAGGACCACAGAATAACTAAGAAGTGAAATTAATATCATGGAATATATGTGGATGCAAGACAAAACTAGAAAAGAACAACGTTCAGAGTTTACTTTTTTTTCTTTTCTTTTTTTCTACATCACAAAGGACTGGCCAAGGGCATAGCAAAAATGGGTAACACAAAGCCCGCTTAGATGCCAGTTCCTATAAAGAAGATAGTAAGAGAATAAAATAACTAGGAAATAGACGTCCACACTAAAGATGTGGAACGTGTCCAAGCTCGCACATAAGATTACTTAAGATTACTTAAAATTACTTAAAAACATGAACAACAAAGTGACATTTACAAGCCAATATGCAGTCTAGACCTTGCCCCCATTCGTGGAGTAAACATTTTACAAACCTACATGCATTCTAGACCTTGCCCCCATTCGTGGAGTAAACATTTTACAAGCCTATATGCACTCTAGGCCTTGCACCCATTCGCAGAGTAAACATTTTACAAGCCTATATGCACTCTAGACCTTTCCCCCATTCGTGGAGTAAACATTTTACAAACCTATATGACAGATTCATCAATCTATTTAGTACCAAAGAATGAATTCGGCTGAAATAGGTGTCCAAGCGAGCGAAGCGAGCTTGAACTAAAAAGGGGTGAGCCAATTTAGTTCGGGAGGTGTCTTGTTATTCTTCTTTTGAAAAGATTTAAGTCATAGGAAAGTGGAAAAATAGAAACAGGAAGAGAGTTCTAGAGTTTACCAGTGAAAGGGATGAAAGAGTAAAGATACTGATTAACTCTTGCATTAGGAAGATGGACAGAATAGGGACGAGAACGAGTAGAAAGTCTTGTGCAGCGAGGCTGCGGGAGGGAGGAGGCATGCAGTTAGCAAGTTCAGAAGAGCAGTGAGCATGAAAATAACGGTAGAAAAGAGCAAGAGAAGCAACATTGCGTCTGTAATTTAAAGATTGAAGACAGTCAGTCAGAGGAGGGGAGTTGATGAGACGAAAAGCTTTTGACTCAACCCTGTTTAGGAGAGCTGTATGAGTGGATCCTCCCCAAACATGTGAGACATACTCCATACATGGGCGGATAAGGCCCCTGTAGAGAGCAAGCAATTGGGAGGGAGAAAAAAAAAAGACGCAGACGCCACAGGACACCTAACTTCTTAGAAGCTGTTTTAGCAAGAGATGAGATGTGATATTTCCAGTTCAGATTTTTAGTAAAGGATAGTCCTAGAATGTTCATTGTAGAAGAAGGAGACAGTTGAGTGTCATTGAAAAAGAGGGGATAGTTATCTGGTAGGTTTTGTTGAGTAGATAGGTGAAGAAATAGGGTTTTTGAGGCCTTGAACAAAACAAGATTTGTTTTGGCCCAATCAAAAATTATAGAAAGATCAGAAGTTAGGCGCTCGGTGGCATCTGTCCGTGAATCACTTAGTTCCTGTTGAGTTGGACGTCTAATAAACGACGTTGAAAAATGCAGGGTAGAATCATCAGCGTAGGAGTGGATAGGGCTTTGAGTTAGACTGAAAAGATCATTAATGAATAATAGAAAGAGAGTGGGTGATAGGACAAAACCCTGGGGAACACCACTATTGATAGATTTAGGAGAAGAACAATGTCCGTCTACAGTAGCTGCAATAGAATAGTTTGAAAGGAAACTTAAGATGAAGGTACAGAGAGAAGGATAGAAACTGAATGAGGGTAGTTTGGAAATTAAAGATTTGTGCTAGACTCTATCAAAAGCTTTTGATATGTCAAGGACAACAGCAAAAGTTTCACCGAAACCCCTAAAGGAGGATGACCAAGATTCAGTTAGGAAAGCTAGAAGATCGTCAGTAGATCGCCCTTTACGGAAACCGTACTGACGATCAGATAGAAGGTTGTGAGCAGATAGATGCTTAAGAATCTTCTTATTAAGTATAGATTCAAAAACTTTAGAAAGGCAGGAAGTCAAAGCTATAGGACGGTAGTTTGAAGGATTAGAACGGTCACCCTTCTTAGGAACAAGTTGGATGTGAGCAAACTTCCAGCAAGAAGAAAAGGTGGAAGTAGATAGACAAAGACGGAAAAGTTTGACCAGGCAGGGTGCAAGCACAGAAGCACAGTTTTTGAGAACAATAGGAGGGACTCCGTCAGGACCGTAAGCCTTCCGAGGATCTAGGCCAGAAAGGGCAAAGAAAACATCATTACGAAGGATCTTAATGACAGGCATAATATAGTCAGAGGGTGGAGGAACAAGCCCTTCATCAACCAGAGTGGAATTTTTAGCAAAGGTTTGAGCGAAGAGTTCAGCTTTAGAAATAGATGAGACAGCTGGGGAGCCATCTGGGTGAATCATAGGCGGGAAAGATGGAGAAGAAAAATTGTTAGGGATGTTATTTGCTAGATGCCAGAAGTCACGAGAGGAATTTGATTCAGAAAGATTTTGACATTTTCTATGAATGAAAGAGTTTTTGGTAAGTTGAAGTAAAGATTTGTCATGATTACGGGCAGAAATATATAGGGCATGAGTTTCAGGAGATGGATGCTTACTGTACCATTTGTGAGCCACCTCGCTATCTCGGACAGCATGAGAACAAGCAGAGTTAAACCAAGGTTGACGGGCTTTAGGATTAGAGAAAGTGTGTGGAATGTACGCCTCCATGCCAGAGACTATGACCTCAGTTATGCGCTCTGCACAAAGAGATGGGTCTTTGACATGGAAGCAGTAATCATTCCATGGAAAATCAGAGTAGTACTGCCTTAGGTCTTCCCACTTAGCTGAGTTGAAGTGCCAGAAGCACCTCCACTTAGGTGGGTCCCGAGGCGGCACCGGAGCGATAGGACAGGTTACAGAAATAAGATTGTGATCGGAGGAGCCCAACGGAGAGAATAGTTTCACAGAGTAAGCAGAAGGGTTAGTAGTTAGGAAAAAATCAAGAATGTTGGGCGTGTCTCCAATGCGGTCAGGAATTACTGTAAAGATTCGATGTCATCAGCCTCAACGAAGCGAAGATTGATCAAAGTGTATCCTTCCCAGGGTACGTGCGCTACAGGAGTGCAAAGGGAAGATCACCGCAACGCGTAGGTACAGTAGTCTTGGTCCGAAACTCTCTTGCAGGGCCGATTTTGTTTGCTTATGTAATTCTGGATCAGGTGTGGATGAACTTTTGTTTTGCACCTAAAACTTTATTGGGATTTTGTTATATACCTCCTTCAAACTCACAGTATTAAACAAATACAGCATTTGCCTCAATTCAGGAAAAGGTAAAGAGCTTAGTACATATTGACATTTATGTTTAATTTGGAGATTTTAATGGTAGGTTTGGTGGCATTGTTAGAGACATTCCTGATTTGGCAGAGTTACCAAATAGAGTATTGTATGAGCATCCATGGTTACCAGACCCAACATAGCATCCGAACGACAATGCCAACATTTTGGGTGGTATTTGTATAGAGAAGAGGCTGGTAGTAGTACATACCAAATAATTTCAAGGTACTGGGCCGCCATTTTTAAGGAGATAAAACATACAGAAAAGGTAATGAGTGGCTGTCAGAATTGGATATATGCATTATAAGTCCTAACATAATAAAGACTGTGAAAGCCCTATATATATATACATGTTATCAAGCAGGATCTCCTGCAGAGTGATCACGCCCCCTTATCCCTTACTATGTCGGTAAACAGTATAAGTTTGAGAGAGTTAGAATGTCGCGCTGAATGGTTGGGAGATCATGCAGTGTTGCATGGTCGAGGAGTTGCGGATAGATTTGTTGAACCTATGAAAGTGATTGATGTAGATGTTGAGATGCTGAAACAGAAGTTGGGAGAGGGTAACATAGACCGAACATGAAGGAAAGCGCTGATGAGTGTATGACTCGAATGTCCGAAGCGTTATACGAGTGTGTGAAGAGTGCCAGGTGTCCAAGACAAACTAGTGAAGCAGGAAATGAAGCCTTAACTCAGAATAGATGGGAGATAATATTGGGTAGCAGGATATACCTTTGATATCTGAAAGCTGTGAATTGGCGTGCATAATTAACACATGAGGATAATGCTGTTGACAAACCATCTGATCAGGAGTGTAAGACATTCATATAGAGTACGCAGAATTTACCAGATATACCACACCACTACGATGATGGCAACACCAATGTCTCCATGCCTGTTTTGGACGAACCAATAACTATCGCTGAGGTAGAATGTGAAGCCAGAATATGAACTCAGATTGTGGTCCAGATGGCCTCACACCCGGTATATATCCTCTTTGGGGGAGGCAGTAGCAGAGTGGTTAGAGTTTTTGAGTGACGTGCTCGATGACCCGAGTTCGATTCCCGATGAGAGCCAAAATCCACTTAAAA
This sequence comes from Chionoecetes opilio, assembly GCA_016584305.1. Lineage (NCBI taxonomy): Eukaryota > Metazoa > Arthropoda > Malacostraca > Decapoda > Majidae > Chionoecetes > Chionoecetes opilio. The sequence goes on along the minus strand of JACEEZ010011953.1, from coordinate 86,928 downwards.
ATCTTTCTGCAACCGTCGAGTGGCCTAATAACATCCACATGCTGCCCATTAACTCTATCTTCGATTGAGATTGCATCGGAGGACACAGGGGGCGGCATGAGCCTCTAATCACAGGCGCCACTATAAAAATCATGCCTGCGCCACCACAGGTGAGGGCCAACCATGACAGCCCTCAAGTAAGCCTCCAGAGCCTACCATCCGAGCCCTGGGGGTCAGTGTCTACAAGCGCTATAGGCACAAATAAAAAAAAACCTCCAAATGTCACCTGGTCCCTGGTTACTTGTCTTATCAACAATATTCAGCATGATTTTCAGTTGAGGAAATCATCTTGTAGCGTAGACTCGCGCCAAGATGTTCGCAATTCATATGAAGAGGGATATGCATCCTATAAATTATAGAGGGATAAGTGTTATCAACAGTTGCAATAAGTTATATGACATGATATTGTGTTCATGGTTGAAAAAATAGTTCAGACCATTCAGGGAGCAATTTGGAGCACAAGAGAAACGAGGATGCAAAGAGCATATTGTCACCCACCGTATCCTGTGTGATACAGCCAGAAAGAAGCATACACTTTTTGTTAATTTGTGGATTCCTCACAAGCGTACTATCTTGTTTCTCGCCAAGTACTGTTTGGGGTGTTGAGGCGACTGGGGTGCGGCGTGGTAATGCTGGGGGCTCTGGTGTTCATGCACGCAGCGACCGATAGTATTCTAGGCTCGGTGTTAGTCACAGTAACGTTCGGTGTGCGCCAAGGATCACTTACCTCATGTATTTTATTCATTTTATTTGTAGATGACCTGATCAAGATATTGAATGAAGGGGCAGGCGTGGATGGGTTCCTATCCTGGTTTCACGTTTTAGTACTAATGGATAATACAATGTTGATAGTGACTACAAGGGAAAGCGTGATTATAAAACCTTGATTGTACATGTTGTATTGCAGTGAATATGGCATGAAAATCAATCAACAGAAAGCAAAATTCTTTGTGATGAATGGAAGTGAGGACGAGGCGGTGTGTCTGCGTGTGGGTGATCTGGCAGCGGAGCGGTGCGACAAATATGCGTACCTGGGATCACCTTTCACTGCAGATGGATCCGCCTCATCTGCTGTCAAGGCACATGCACCATCAAAGTCCCACATATACTTAAATTTGTATCTTTTGTTAAGAAGAGCAATGATATACCATTTGTTGTGATTAGACGTGTGTTTGACGCTGCACTCATGTCGGCGTTGTTGTATGGTTGTGAATCTTTGTTGACTGCTGATTTGAAATTGATGACAAATCTTTATAATCGGTACCTAATGGAGCTGTTGGGTGTCAGGAGATTTGCATGCAATGATGTGTGTTATGTGAACCTGGGTATCCGTCTCTTCGCCAGATGGTACAAACTAAGCAATTACAAATATTTCATAAAATGTGGCATGAAAGATTCACCATGAATGATGACGCTCTCATGTTTGCGATAAACCTAGCACTCAACAGTAATTCAGCGGCGTCCAGGTTCATACGCCGGTGGGTGACGACCAATGCGAGGGATATGCAGGATGATCGTTAAAACATAGTATAAAGCTTGGTCTACAGCGCGAATCGTCTCGACGTATAACTTATGTTGAGTTTAACCTCAACTTCAGCGTTTACAATGTTTATAACATACTGTATTATGTGAACGAGCTGCATAGATTAGCGTTCACAAATTTCGCATGAGTAATCACAATTTGGCGTGCAACGGGTCGTTGGAACAGAAAAGGTCGAGGTCGCCTGCTGCTGCAAGAGCGCGTATATACAGTAGATGCGAGGTCGTAGAGACGGAGGTACACGTTGGCGAGCATTGTCCTGCAACTCATCATCTACGAGAATTATACGGATTTATAACAATGTAAGAAATGTTTTATGAAAACTTGGCTCCGGATGTAATGCGTAAAGCGATTTATGACATATTGGAAACGTGTGGGTGAATGAATGTGTAAATACTAAGAATTTAGGTTATGATTATCATATATGGGTTCGGGTTGGACTACAGTTTTGTTGATATATATATATACATATACATATATATATATATATATATATATAATATATACATATACATATACATACAATACATATATATATATATATATACATATACATATACATACATATACATATACATATATATACATATATATATATATACACAGCGCGCCAAAGCATTGTTCGCGACATCATAACACAGCGCTTCCATACGGGAATTCAGAAAATGTACTCTATGGCAGCCTACTGACTTCCGAGAGAGATATCTTACATATGGCAGCTTGTTTAAGGCACGGCAGTCCATCAAGACCGTTGAGGAATGTTCAATGCACTTGCAATTATAANGTACTCTATGGCAGCCTACTGACTTCCGAGAGAGATATCTTACATATGGCAGCTTGTTTAAGGCACGGGCAGTCCATCAAGACCGTTGAGGAATGTTCAGATGCCACTTGTCAATTATAAACGAAGCATTTAAAAAAGTATCGCCTTCCTTCCCGCGAGTAATTTGAACAGACGCGCATTGGTATAGCTATCATTATTTGCATAATGAGTGGCAAGAAAGACCTAACAAAGGAGCAAATTAAAGTTATTGTATCTCTACACAAGGCAGAGAGGCCAGTGGAAGAAATATCAAGGATTGTGGATGTTACGAAGAGATGTGTGCATAAGTGGGTGGAGAGTTTCGGGGTGGCACGGCGGGGTGGCGACAGCCGCGACACCAGAACATTATAAGTGGCCAGGGCGAGGATGTAAAAGTCATATCGCAATATTTTTCTTGCTCTTAATTGAGGATGGGCATCCACTTGACGTTTCATGACATTTAGGGTGCTTGCTGAGGTTTTACATCCTCGCCCTGGCCACTTATAATGTTCTGGTGTCGCGGCTGTCGCCACCCCGCCGTGCCACCCCGAAACTCTCCACCCACTTATGCACACATCTCTTCGTAACATCCACAATCCTTGATATTTCTTCCACTGGCCTCTCTGCCTTGTGTAGAGATACAATAACTTTAATTTGCTCCTTTGTTAGGTCTTTCTTGCCACTCATTATGCAAATAATGATAGCTATACCAATGCGCGTCTGTTCAAATTACTCGCGGGAAGGAAGGCGATACTTTTTTAAATGCTTCGTTTATAATTGACAAGTGGCATCTGAACATTCCTCAACGGTCTTGATGGACTGCCCATGCCTTAAACAAGCTGCCATATGTAAGATATGAAGTCTCTCGGAAGTCAGTAGGCTGCCATAGAGTACATTTTCTGAATTCCCGTATGGAAGCGCTGTGTTATGATGTCGCGAACAATGCTTTGGCGCGCTGTGTAGTCGCCAGGGCAAGTGTGAACATCTGCAGATTCCCTTTTAAATGGGAAACAGAGGCAAGAATTCAGGAGGAGTGAGGTATTCAACATAAAAGGTAGGCGAGACCAGCTGAACCAAAATGGCGACCTCCACCCCTGATGTAAACAACGATGCCCAAGGTAGCGATGACATCTTCCCATGCACTATATGCCATATACATTGTGACTCTGGTATCAAATGTAATAACTGCAACATGTGGAGTCACTACCGGTGCTCAGAAATACCAACATACTGCATTATTGCACTCGTCAACTCAAACAGGAGGTATACCTGCCAACCATGTGCTAGGTTAAACTACCCTGATTATGACACTAAGGCAACAGTTATTGAGGAATGCAAACAAAATGAATTATTACTGAAATCAGTGACAGGTTCCCAAGACCCCGAAACAACTGTTGCAAATGACAGCATTGAGGCAACTCAGGACAGGAATGTAGAACCAACGGTCACTGAGAACGAACAAATGGAGAGGGGGGAAGCTGTGAGGAGCACTAATGACAGAGAACCACTTGATTCATGGAGTTCCCCAGAGGACATGCGTCTCAGTCTAGTAGCCTCCCAAGATAACACTGCGAGCCAGGCAGTCCAACAAAGCTCCTCTACCCCAACCAACCAGGCAGCTCAACAAGGCTCCTCTACCCCAACCATCCAGGCAGCACAACAAAGCCCCTCTACCCCAACCAACCAGACAGCAAAACAACAAAGCTTCCCTACCTCAACAAACAAAGGTAATGGAAACCATGAAACACCCATATGTCGATACTATAGAATGGGTGTATGCATGTATGGGCCAACTGGTAGAGACTGCAACTTTAGGCACCCAAAACCCTGCCGTAAGTTGATGACTCATGGTATCAGAGGACAACATGGGTGCAAACTAGGCAGGAAATGCTCCATGTTCCATCCCATGATGTGCCCGAACTCTATAAAAAGCCAGGAATGTCTCTTGGTATCCTGCAAATACCCTCACGTCCAAGGCACGAGGAAGAAAAATGTAGCAGCCCGGCCAGCCACCCAAACCACTAGGGTAGAAAGTCATGCATCAGCCAATGCTCCTGAGGCAGCAACACCCAACCTTGGCACGGCCTCCTCACTCACTCATCCTTTTTTAGAGCTAGCAAATGGGATGAGAGCGGACATGGCCAATCTAGCAAAAGTCGTGGAATCCCAGGCAATGCTGCTGAACAACCTCCTGAAGGAGAACCGTGTGAGTTGGGCGCAGCAAGCTCCACAAGCCCCACCCGCTATGCATCACCCATGGCTAAGTGCCCTACCCTCCCGTTAGAGACCATCATAATGGGCAACATCCAAGGTCTCTATCCCAAAATAAACCAGACCAAAGTTCCTTTCTTGAGGGAGCTTTCGCTGCAAGAGGACCCAATGGTTATTGCCCTTACTGAAACGCACTTGAGGAGCGGAGTGAAAGACGAGGAAATTCACCTCAGCCACTACACACCATATAGAGCAGATAGGAAAACAAGAAGCCACGGAGGAGCCATGTTATACGTACGGCACAATATCTCCCTGGAAACAATACCACTACTCTCTTTCTCAAATGGACAAGTAGAACTAATAACCATCCACATTAAGTCGATGAACCTAATCATCATAAATTGCTACCGCCCACCTCAGTGTACTTTGGAAAATTTCAAAATGGCAATAGACAATATTGACAGAATAATTGCTGATCAACCAACACCTATGCCAGATATCATCTTGTGTGGGGATTTCAACTTTCCTTTGATCCAATGGCCTGATGGCACTATCTCTGGAGGTACCTTGGAAGACCAAGCCCAAGCTAAACTCCTTCTTGGGGTTACTGAAAAGGTCTTTCTATCACAACAGATAACAAAGTCTACCAGGCAACGCAACATTTTAGATCTTCTCTTCACCAACAACCAAGAAGCAATAAGTACGTACCGAGTGGAGAAAACAATTTACTCAGATCACAGCCTTGTCACCATCAACACTACATACAGGAAAGCCAAGATGGAACCAGTAAAAACAAACTTAACAGATCCTACACCCTTTGCAAAATATAAATTTTTCAATGACACAATCGAGTGGCATCAGATGCAGTGCTGTCTTGGTGAGGCCAACTGGGACCAGATTATGAAAGGCAACAACCCAAACACCATGCTCCAAGCCTTTATCAACACAGTACTGGAGATCTGTGAGAAACATATCCCCACAAAGAGGACCACAACAGGTACCCAACGCCATAACATCCCAAGGGACAGGAGATTATTAATGAGGAAGAGAGCAGCCCTCTTTAAGAAGATGGCTAACACCCTAAATGACGAAAGATTACTATCAACACCAAGATAGCTCAAATTGAGCACAAAATTAAAGAATCCCATGAAAAACAGAGGACAGAGGAGGAAACTCATGCAGTAAGCAACATTAAGCGCAACCCTAAATACTTCTTCAGCTACTGCAAAAAGTTTTCCAAGACTAAGAGCCAGATTGGGCCGCTGCGTAGATGTGGGCACAATGACAAGAGACCCCGAGGAAACTTGCCAAATATTAACAGAGCAATATAGCAGTGTCTTCAGCATCCCACAAAGTCAGTCAATAGTTCACAACCCAGTATCATTCTTCACCGAGGACTCAGACCACCAGTACCACCTCACTGACCACTGAGGATATTCAGGGAGCCATTAAGGAGCCGAGACCAAATTCAGCTGCTGGACCGGACGGAGTACCTGCCATTCTGCTCCTTAAGTGCAGTGAGGCCCTGGCTTATCCGATCCGCAAATTATGGAGGTGCTCTATGGATGCAGGCACAGTACCAGCCTTGATGAAGAGAGCCACTGTAAGCCCGATATACAAGGGAGGGGAAAAGAGTCTGGCCAAGAACTACAGACCTGTTGCTCTCACTTCACACCTCATCAAAGTTTTTGAAAAATGTGTGAGGGACAAAATTACTACTCATATGGAAAGGCAAGAACTTCACATGGAAAATCAACATGGCTTCAGGAAAGGGAGATCCTGTCTCTCAAAACTCCTGCCACACTACAACTGGTTCCTAGAGACCCTGGCAGCGGGAAATAATGTGGATGTCGTGTTTCTCGACTTTGCTAAAGCCTTCGACAAGGTTGATCACGGCATCCTTCTCCATAAAATCAAGGCTCTGGGGTTAAGGGGCAAGTTAGGAATTTGGCTCCACGATTTCCTTACAGAGAGTCCAATCAGTAGTAGTGGACGGTCAAAGCTCAAAAGAAGACACCGTTATGAGCGGGGTGCCTCAGGGTTCAGTGTTGGGTCCACTCCTCTTCCTGATACATATGAGAGATATTGGAGAGGAAGTAAGTGACTCAGTCCTGTCCTCCTTTGCTGACGACACAAGTATCAGTCGCCCCATCAGTAATGTGCAAGAAGTGGAGCACCTGCAAGAGGACCTGAATAAAGTGTACACTTGGGCTACAACTAACAATATGACATTCAATGAAGAAAAATTTGAAATGCTGAGGTGTGGCCCTGACTGCAACATCAAGACAACAACGACGCTGCACACAGAGGGAGGAAGTCACATCACCCCAACACCTCATGTCAAGTGCCTTGGAGTTTAACTTAGTGCTGATGGCTCCTTCTCACACCACATCACGGAGACTGTCAGGAAGGCAAGGGGGATGGCGGGCTGGGTCATGAGAACTTTTGCCTCCAGGGAACCTGAGGTTATGCTAACCCTCTGGAAAGCCCTGGTACAGCCCTTACTGGATTACTGTAGCCAGTTGTGGTCCCCTCACAAGAAAGCTGACATCCAGAGACGAGGCTGTTCAGAGGTCATTTACCAAGCACATAAGAGGACTACATGACCTTAACTACTGGGACCGCCTCAAAACACTGGGAATCTACTCACAGCAAAGACGGAGAGAAAAGTATCGTGCCATCTATATATGGAAGGTCCTGGAGAAACAGTTGCCAGACCCCACACGTCCTCGGCACTTCAGGCACACTTAAATGAGCGGACTGGACGCAAGTGCAGTAGAAGAACCCTCCCTTCAAAGGCCCCGGGGAGATGCAAGACCTTACTGGCTGCCAGTCTGGCTCATGAAGGGCCCAAAATCTTCAACAGCCTCCACAAAAATGTGAGAAACATCACAGGGGGCTCTGTCAACACCTTTAAATATGGACTGGACAAAATACTACGGACAGTGCCGGATGAACCTCCAGTACCGGGTTACACTGCCAAGTGTAGGACCTCCAACACCATACCAGACCAGGTGGTCCTGTTAGACAGGGACGCCAGGACTGGCAGCAGCGGTGGACCACCACGACTGTGAGGCTTTGCCTCTTAACAAGACCAAGTAAACCAAATAAGTAAGCGCCGTCGAACCCTCTCACTCATTCCCTTCATAATATTTTAATCTTTCATCATGCGCAATTTAACATATGATACCGTATCGTTGATATAAATGAAAATACGTATTTGTAAACAATATGTAACATTTAAAACTTATAACAACTTTAACACTTGTTTCCCCACAAACTTAAGTGCTATTTTCTGTAGGCTAATTTACTGTGACCATCAGGAGGGAACTGCTTTATCCTGAGGATAAAGCCGCACAAACAGTACTGTTGTTCATTGTTTATTAGTTTTTATCGCTAATTGATTTTATTAAATAAAATATTAATGATAGACAAGCTAACTTTAATAGGTGTTACCACGTTAGGGTGGGAAACAACGAAAGATATAGGGGGTTCTTGGCTGTATATGCTTTTCACTTTACTTTTGGTGGGCAATGATCTACGGTAGTAGCTTTGTATTTTATATTAATCCTCTCAATGACAAAATATCTTTAGGTTTTACTCTATGATAGACATATTGGAAGTTTCGACGGAGTTCGACGGTACCGTCGACACCTCCATTTTCTACCGTCAAAAAAGTGCATTCCGTCGAAACTTCCTGTAATCACCACACCACACCACACCACACCACACCACACACACACACACACACACACCACATCCTCACACACACCCACCCACACGCATACACAGACACACACACCCACAGACACCCTCACCTTTGTGTTGGTGTTGACCTACACAGACCAGCATGTCAACACACCATCCTCATGCACCTCACAGGGGATTCAGGGCACTCCCAGGGTACACAGATCCTTCAGGAGGTCACAGAGTCCCTAGGGTAGCGGTGGTGGTGTAGAATATCGTGGGAGGCGCGTATAGGAAGGTGAAATAAGCGATGGGCAGGAGGAAGCCTGAGGAAGGGTCCGCCCGATCCGCCGCCGTTTGCAGTTTTGAACTGCACCGCCGCTGTTCTCGCCTGCTTATGCGTGACGTCACCGCAACCGCCAACTTCAGATGGGGATCGAACATCGATCCCCTGTCCTCGCTCCCTGTCTGTCTGTCTCTGTTGGCTTATCTCCATCTTTCTGTCTGTCTGTTTATCTGCCAAGCACAAATGGGCCTCGCTCCCTGTACATTCCTAGTGTAATAATATATATTATATCTATCTTCTATAATAATATAAGCGAAAGTGTGTGTGTCTGTTGTCTGTCTATCTGTCTGTCTATCTGTCTGTCCGCGATAGGTGCCGCCCCCCGTAGCGGAATCCCATCATATATCACAGTTTTGGAACCAGCTCGACCAGGGGAAGGTTTTAAGCCCACGTATGAGATGATCCGATAACTTTTTTTTTCTTTTTTTTTTAGCAGCCTATTAGCGAGAATTGTGAAAAAAAATGTGGGTTGCGAGAATTGAGGAAACCTTGATGTAGGGTGATGGGTAATGGGTGAGTGAATGGGTGGGGTGATGGGTAATGGGTGTGGGGTGATGGGTGAGTGAATGGGGGGGGTGATGGGTGATGGATGAGGGAATAGGTGGGGGGTGATGGGTAATGGGTGAGTGAATGGGTGTGTGGTGATGGGTAATGGGTGGGGGGTGATGGGTAATGGGTGAGTGAATGGGTGGGGTGAATACATACATTTCTACATCCATGATTTCAGGAAAGTTAGAAGGGGCTATCTGGAGAGTCTGTGTTTGGTGGGCCGAAGGCCCACCAAACACAGGTGGTGGGCCGAAGGCCCACCAATAGCCCTAATGGGTGAGTGAATGGGTGGGGGGTGATGGGTAATGGGTGAGTGAATGGGTGGAGGGTGATGGGTAATGGGTGAGTGAATGGGTTGGGGGTGATGTGAATGGATTGGCGCAGGGCCGGATTTAGGAGTGGGCATAGTGGGCAGCTGCCCAGGGGCCCCCACAATCAGGGGGCCCACAAAATGGGGCAATCTGCCAAACTGGGGCCTGGGGTCTTCACATATTATATTTTTTGTTCTTATTTATTTATTTACTTAATACTTCCTTGTATATTTTTATAATAAATATTTTTTAATCAAGAGGCCTTAATTTATAATCAAATTAATAATTTATCTTATATCCAACTGCCTATAGCGGTAGTGTTGCCCATGGCCACATTTCTAGGTTTAGAATGGTCGCCCTCTAACAGATATTAGGGAAAACGGGCACACGCAGCTGATTAAGGGGTTTAATGAGCGACCCGTGGCTGATTTTGAGGTAAGTTTTTTGGTATTTTTTCATTTTCGATGTAATATTTCGCTACCGTAGATAACAGTGAAGTCGCCAGTTCTACGTTTCTTTGTTATTTACAGACGTGTGGTGGCGTTAATACTTACATTTGTACATCCATGATTTCAGGACAGTTAGAAGGGTCTATCTGGAAAGTCTTGTCATTTTGTGTCTTCATCTGTGTCATATTAGGGCTATAAATGAACAAATTACAAAAATAAAACCGAGTGGCGACCTCACTATACCTACTACAGTAAAGTCGCCAGCTAGTATTTTAACCCAACAGTTGAGTCGCCACTCTGGGGAATTCAGGGAAATTAGAGGTAAAGTAAAACAAGTCTCTATATATATTAGCTGCGGAAGATGCTTGGATATATAAAAATTCCTCTGCCAACGTGAAAACAAATTTATTCAAGTTTGAAAGATCTGGCAAGTCTTGTGTCCTGTCGCCCGAAAAGCTACTGCTTACTGTCTGTCATCGCGCGAAGAAAAACGTGAGAAGCAAAATGCGCAACAGTTATACTTGCAGATACAAAGCATAAAACAACGCTGAAACAGGGTAGATTATACAGCCATGATATAACCCAGCTAACCATCACCGGCGGGCCGACGTAGGCCGTAGAGCGGCGAACGGCGGCCGCCGGCGGCAAATTTACCTCCGTCAGCCCTCCGAAGGCCCGCTGGTGTATTTTCAGAGGGGATAATTTACTATGTTGAAAATTAATGTACAGAATTTCAAGAATTGAATATTTCTATGTGTAAACATTTTGAAACAACAGTTATATGATTATCTTGATGTAGTATTACATCAGTAGTGACAAGCAGCGGCAACTTGACGTCAATCCTCCGGAGGCCCGCTGGGCGCTGGTACGTATTTGTAAGTGGGAAATATTCATTTCATATTAGATATATTAACTCAGCAATATACATAGTATCTCAATATCGGTACCATCACTATTATTAGGCCTGTTCAAGCTATTACAAATTGTTATAAAAGTTTTTATAATAGTTTATAGAAATTATCATATTTCAGTTTATTTCAAATATTTCCAGCTTAATCAGGAACACCCAGAGATACATAGAAATAAAGATGAGATACGTACATAGGAAGGAGTTTACATGGAAAAAGGTTATCAGTTTGTCTGTGTGTTTATCATATAAAAATAACACTTGATTAACCGCGGCGAAGATTATAACGGAATAACACAAGGTCATATTTTCCCAATTATTTCAATAACTTCCAACATATTATCAACACATATCAATACTCAACGGTACACCTAACATGGAATATGTAGATGATGGAGTTAACATATGAATAATATCATGATTTAGAATAGAATATTATTTGAATTTTTTTCCCAGCTATCAATGCACTAAACTGCCAGACGTACGATAGCCTTTACAAAGGGTTAAAAACCCACAAAAGGCCTAAATTGTCACCCTTAACCAGTCGATAACATAATGAGAACTTAGTTATAACATGTTTTCGCTCCTTCATTATATCGAAATAGACTGAATAATATAAATAATTGCAGTACGACACGTTTTTTTAGGAATTCCTCGACGGTGCCGGGCGCTGTGTCAGTGAGTGAAAATAATCAGTTAGGTGGAAAACGCACGAGTGGGTGGATGTTGTTATGTTGTTCGCCGCAACCTATATCCTTCTACATAGCCGTTCAGTGTTCCACGTACACCAGCATGTAAACCCAATAACGAAAATGCTTTTGTACTTGTGAAATAAACAACGTCCGTAGCAATTATGATCATGGCAATCTCCTTTTCATCGTATTACTGGATAACGACATAGGAATATTTCTGGTTAAATTTTTTAAGCTATTGCATTATATAGTAATGTTTTTATAAGTGTTGAACAGCCCATTAGTCTATTAATCGGCTAATGGGTTGTGCAACACCCCTTAAAACATTACTATACCTGCAATATACTTAGAAAGTATAACTATAAATATTCCTCAATCAGTTAATATAACAGCGGCAAATGGTCATATGCCCTACGGCGGGCCGCTGGGAGCGGCCCGCCGGTGAGCCTCTGAGCAAATTCCCAGCGGCCCTACGTCGTACACTTCCGTCGGGCCGCCGGTAAGACATACGGAGGGCCTCCGGAGGCCCTCCGTCTTTGTGTTTGCTGGGAAACTACTGTGTATCATTTTCAGTGGCACATAAAAATCAGTAGTGATGCTGTAATTCGTAATATTTGGCGCCTGGCGACTTCAATGTAGGTGGCGACTTCACTGTTATCTACGGTACCAATTAATGATTTCTGGTGTCCATGAATACACAAAGAGTGTGCTAGTAAGGCACAGAATACTGAGATATGTCTATATGTGATGAAATGAAGTAATGAAAGTGAACTCATATGTCACAGACTGACGTAAGTGTTTGTTTACATAAAAGTGGCGTCGTATCATCTTAACCCTAGAAGGGGAAACCCCCCCGGAGCGTTACACAAAGCTGAAACGGGGGTCTCAATGACCCCCCGCGGGGAAATAATGGAATAAAATATTTATGATGCTTTATTGATGCCCAAAAGGGTTTCGTTGTATACATACATCATTATTCTAGCTTAATATTACATTTGTAAGTGTATTTCCTGAGTAGTTACGTGTTGAGGCACTCGTTTTCCGAATTATCCAGCCCAAAAAATGGTGTCCACTAATAAAATCAAATAAAAATAAATTACCGACCGATTTTTCTGAAACATCGCAGCATGAAGGCCTGATGATGGGGTAAGTCTTTCCTAGAACGTGGAGGGCGTACACCCCAGGATCGAGACGATATGGAAGAAACAAAAGAGAGGTACTTTTTAGTCAAACCAAATCACACCATTTTGTATACTTTCACCTAAAACCCCAAAAGAGGCCCTGAAACATGGTTTATTGTTCTGAAACTCTGTAATTGCATAGACACGTGTATAATAAGTAAATTTGGCCAAAAAAAATGGATATTTAGTGACTTTTTAGTCTACATGGTCTCGTCCAAAAACAGCAGGAAGATATCGGGCATAGTGTTGGCTAAGAAGGTGTCCGGTGTCGGCCCCTCCACGTATGCCTGCGAGGACCTCTTCCGCTTGGACACTCGTGCTGGCCCTGGCGGTTTCTTGGTCCATACTGTTTGGCCATCAATGGACAGTACCGTGTCTCCTGGCCCAGGAAACATGTATAGAGGGTCAATTGCAGGGGCTGCAGGGGCGGCAGGGGCTACAGGAAGGGCTACAGGAGGTGTGGCAGGGGCGGCAGGGGCTACAGGAGGTGTGGCAGGGGCTGCACGAGGGGCTGTGGGGGCTGTGGCCTCTGGAGATGGTGTGCTAGCACGTGGGGAGTGCGCGGGAGAGTCAGAGTCGTATGGCGAGGGTGGGTTGAGGACGGGGGAGGGGGGGTCGTCGACGTCATAGGGGGAGGCAGGGCCCCTTCTATTGGCCTCATCACCCTCGTCTTCTGACTCATAATCCGGCTCGTACAGGTCTCCCATGGGCTCTAAAAGGGGTTCAATGGTCACATCAGACCCACAGTCGACGAATTCGATGTCGCCATTCTCGGTGGTGTCGAGTTGGTCGAACAGAGCCGCTATTTGATCATCGGAGAGGTTCTTGGGGTCGGTCATCGCGGGACTATTCAAAAGAGAGAAAATCCAGAATTAGGAAAAATGTGCATAAAAAATAGTTCCTGGGGTCAAATGCTTATCAAATTGTTATGGGAAGCTGGGGAATTTATATGTCAATCATATAAGCCTAATACACCGTAAATCCATCCGTCAATATAGCTTGCACAATCACGAAAGCAAAAAAAAGCGAGAACGAAAGAGCTTACCTTACAAGGTGAATGACTGGGTCAATATGACCCATAAGGGCTGATAGGGCTGCGAGGGGCGGAGCTTCGGGCTTGTACGTGTGTACTCGATGAGAGGTGGGTGTAGACTGCCTTTCCCTCACCCAAACTCGTGGCTAGTGGGCCGCGTCACGCCAGAACACCAAGAAACAAGTTCGCGCGTGATTTTCTAGGGTCCTGGTGACCCCAGTTTCCCCTTCTAGGGGTATGGATGATCACTACAGTGGGATTTTAACACATTAACTGCGTATTGGGCCACCGGTGTACCGAACAGATTTTCCCTTCTTTGCGAATTGGTACATCCGTGGCCCGAATAACCCTTATTAAAAACTTTTGCAAACATGAGTACATAACCAATTGTTATGTACATTTGTATTTGTTATGGCTATAAATGTCTTGCAACGATATCAGGTAATAAAAAATACTCATAATTGTGCAAATTAGTTAATTATGATTAGCCCAAAAATCCTTTTTCCTTGTTCATCAATTTTTTATTTTTTATTATGTTTTCATATGATAAAGTGATCCTATAAGCATTATAATCAATCTGAAAATAAAGCAGTTATCAAATAAAACATGCGAATGCATTCTTTGCATATAAAACAAAAATTAAACATTGAAATTAGATGCATTGATAAGATAATATTATGTATAACAATACATGCTTCCAAAATGCATATAAAACTTTGTAACACAAAGCTTGTAAGGTGTATTCATCTTACAAGCAAATTACAATCATTACATAATGCAGCAGCAATTAACTGTAGAAGAAAATACCATAAAACTCACGAAATTTGTTCCGTAAACAAAAATTAATAAAAAGCTAAATTTAATTATCCGAATGTGTAATCGTTTCCCAATTTTCCATGCATTTTCCTTAGTATGAGGCATATTTTTCATTGAAACATGAAAGGCAGAGATGTGGCTGACCATCACATGCACTGCAGAAGAACTCTTCTAGCCTTGTTTGAGGCCACCATGTATCCTTCTCCTAGTGATATCTTTTCGTAACATCCTCTGCATCTTTTCCTTGTGCTTCCTTGTGTAGCCACAGGTATGGATGATCCATACATACATAGATAGATCAAAAAGTAAAAGAAAAACAGAAGAAAAAGAGAAAGGTGCTGAGAGTCCACCACAGTGATGCAACATTTTTGAAAGCTAATTCAGCAATCCAAAAAGACGCAAAAAATGTCAGTAGCAAATGCACACCAGGTATGTTTGAGCGAAGGAATCGAAATGGGGAAGTTACAAAGCGTTCTTGGCTATGTCTATCTCCAGAAAATGGGCGGGTCTACTGCTTCTATTGCAAGCTAATGGGTGTTTCGAGATCTCAGTTCACATCTGATGGGTTCTGTGACTGGAAACACGCCAATAGGGTTGCTGTCCATGAACAATCAAAGGATCACATTCAAGCAGTTTTGTCAGCAACAAGTCGTGCAATGAGAGTTGGAGGTGTAGACTCAAAGCTAACAACACAAGTGGATCAAGTTGAGCAGTATTGGTGTAGTCTTTTGAAACGACTGATTAGTGTGTTGAAATTTTTATGTGAAAGAGGCCTAGCTCTTCGAGGAGATGATGAAATAATTGGATCTCCTCATAATGGAAATTATTTAGGATTGTTAGAGCTTTTGGCCGAGTATGATGATTTCCTCAGGCAACACATACTACATAATCATGCCAGTCGAGGCAGTGGCCATACAAACTATTTATCTTCAACCATCTGTGAAAAAATCATCAGACTAATAGGCAATGAAGTACTCAAGGAAATAATTGCATGTATAAAGCTGTCAAAATATTACTCAATTTATCTCGATTCAACGCCTGATGAAGGTCATGTTGATCAACTAACACTGATCTTCAGATACATGGAGCATGATACACCTGTAGAGAGATTTGTAAAAAATTTACCAAATCAAGGACACAAGGCTCAAGAAATGTTTGAAGGTTTGATGAAATTTCTAACAGACTATGATATTGACATTCAAAATTGTCGTGGGCAATCATATGATAATGCAACATCTATGAGTGGGAGATACAATGGTCTGCAAGTCAAAGTTGCAGCTAAAAATCATCATGCAGTTTGGATACCTTGTGCAGGTCACTCATTAAACCTGGTTGGAAAAGCTGCAGCTGAATGTTGTCAAGCAGCTATCTCATTTTTTTATTTTCTAGAGGCCATTTATGTGTTCTTCACAGCTTCTACACGTCGTTATGCAATTCTTAGCGATTTACTGAAAAATGTAGAATCTGGCCCAGTGTCTGTACCAAAGAGGATTTCTACAGCAAGATGGTCCTGTCGAGCTGTTGCAGTGAAAGCAATTGTCCAAGGATATGTTCCAATCCGTGAAGTACTTGCTAAAATAACTAGAGATGAGAATGAGATGAGAAAAACTCGTTATGAAGCCAGCGGTCTCCTTGAAAAGATGGGCAAGCTAGAGACAGCCATTTATGCTGTTTTTTGGCATGACATTCTTGTAGAGTTGATGCCACAAGCCACGCATTGCAAGATCCAAAACTTGAGTTGAACACAGCAGTCGCAATGTTGAAGTCCTTGGAATGTTTTGTACGTGAAAAACGAGATCGCTTCCATGTTTATGAGGAGAAGGGGAAATAATTGTCAGGAACCGAGGAATATTTACAGACACGTAAGCGCCAACGTAATGTCCTACTCAATCCATTGGATTATGGACGATCTGAAGAAGCATCACTCTCAGTCAGAAGCATTTCGCATACAGAATTTCCTTACAGCAATTGATCAGTTCCTGAGTTCACTGGATCAACGGTTGAAGGCCTACGAAGAAATCTGTTCACTTTTTGGATTCTTGGATAAACTGCAATCATTGAATTGTGATGAAATTGAAGCAGCTGCTGCGAAATTGGTTGCTGAGTACAAGAATGATCTGGATCAAACACTTGGAGTTGAACTAGTGCAGTTTGTAGCCTTCTTTACTCAATTTCTCAAAGACGAAGATGTAGAGAAAGGGAGGGCACATTTCCTTTACAAGCTGTTGATATGCAAGAATGTTGTAGATACATTTCCAAATGTTGAAATAATGTTGCGGATGTACTTGGTGCTCATGGTTACAAATTGTTCTGGAGAACGTTCTTTCAGTAAAATGAAATTTATCAAAAACAGACTTCGTACTACAATGTGTCATGACAGGCTTAGCCACCTAGCTTTGATGAGCATTGAATATGACATCCTCAGAGAAACTGACTTCCATGATTTGATCAAAAACTTTGCAAGGGCTAGATTTCGTAAAGTGCCACTGCCAGTTCTGTAATTAAAGGTAGCTACTGGTATTGTAAAATTTATTTGTTCATTTGCAGATAAATGGAAAATGTAGATATGCATCATAGATATTCAGACTAGTGTTGTAGCTATTGCTTACTTTGCTTATAAATATGACTGATAATCAATCCCTTCTCTATTGTATACATTGCTAAAGTTAATATACTTTCTCAATTTAGCTATGCTGATTGTTTCAAAATGCTCCTAAAAAGGCTAAAATTTCAAAAAAAATCCCCGGACCCCCCAGCTGCTCGGCATCTCATACTTTGTAAAATTTTGTAATGAAAGGGGGCCCCCACACAGAGGCTGCCCAGGGGCCTCCACAGGTCTAAATCCGGCCCTGTGGTGGCGTTAATACATACATTTCTACATCCATGATAGGAAAGCTAGAAGGGGCTATCTGGAGAGTCTGTGTTTGGTGGGCCGAAGGCCCACCAATAGCCCTCCGCAGGAGCTAGCCAAAAAGGGCGCCCGGAGGGCGGCTTTGCGGCTAGTAATAATATAAGCGAAAGTGTGTGTGTGTGTGTGTGTGTGTCTGTCTGTCTGTCCGCGATAGGTGCCACCCCCTGTGGCGGAATCCCATCATATGTCACCGTTTTGGAATCAGATTGACCAGGAGAAGGTTTTAAGCCCACTTATAGGATGATCCGATCACTTTTTTTTTTCTTTTTTTTCAGCCTATTAGCGAGAACTGTGAAGAAAAAAAAGTGGGTTGCGAGAATTGAGGAAACCTTGATGTAGGGTGATGGGTAATAGGTGAGTGAATGGGTGGGGTGATGGGTAATGGGTGTGGGGTGATGGGTGAGTGAATGGGTGGGGGGTGATGGGTGAGGGAATAGGTGGGGGGTGATGGGTAATGGGTGAGTGAATGGGTGTGTGGTGATGGGTAATGGGTGAGTGAATGGGTGTATGGTGATGGGTAATGGGTGAGGGAATGGGTGGGGGGTGATGGGTAATGGGTGAGTGAATGGGTGGGGGGAATACATACATTTCAGGAAAGTTAGAAGGGGCTATCTGGAGAGTCTGTGTTTGGTGGGCCGAGGTGGTGGGTAATGGGTATCTGGAGAGTCTGTGTTTGGTGGGCCTTCGGCCCACCAAACACAGGTGGTGGGCCGTAGCCAATAGCCCTCCGCAGGAGCTAGCCAAAAAGTCCGCCCGGAGGGCGGCTTTGCTTTCAGGAAAGTTAGAAGGGGCTATGATGTGAATGGGTTGGCGTTAATACATACATTTCTACATCCATGATTTCAGGAAAGTTAGAAGGGGCTATCTGGAGAGTCTGTGTTTGGTGGGCCGAAGGCCCATCAAACACAGGTGGTGGGCCGAAGGCCCACCAATAGCCCTCCGCAGGAGCTAGCCAAAAAGGCCGCCCGGAGGGCGGCTTTGCGGCTAGTACATAATATGGACGAAACATGAGTATATTATCATATAGAAACAATATGGAGGGCGCATTACCGTTTCAAGTATTAAACCTTTTTAATGATCATTTATATGTCTACAATCTTGCCTGCGTGTGGAGCAAAAAAAATGTTTTCTTATAGATAGATGTAGGATGTAGACACGACGTCTATTTCACGATGATTAAATGTCCATTTTCTTCACGTGGGCTTGTTAGCTAAATTTGCACGTGGAGTAGCCATTAATTACTGGTGAATCTACGAGTTCACAAGTTTTCACCAGATTTAGACGCAGAATGGTTATGAAAACCTTCACCTGTGCCCACTGGGTAGTATTATACGTCAATCTCTTCTCTCCTGTCTCCTCCAGTACCAGTATTTATAAATGACTGAAATAAAAGAACCGTTAAACCCAGAAGCGACCTGCATAATTTTCCCCTATATGTATTTTCACTAATAAAAGTGAACCATTAACTACATCACACTATGTTTTACTCTCCACATCTACTCTACATCACACTCTGGCCACAGTCCTCAAGGGGGGGACAGGTCAGGTCACGGGGTCATGCTTAGCAAACCCTGCATCACCCTATAAGGAAGTGTGTGAACTATAAAGGCACATAAAAGAAAGAAATAACAGATAGACTATAAATTGAATTTACGATAAATTTATAAAACTAATGATCGGTAATAAGAAAAAAATATGACTACATTTTTTTTTGTATTCTTGTTATTAAAAGATAAATGTGTTAGTTACTAGTTAAAATAATTAAGTAATAACTGAGTAGAAAGACAAGCAGAGAGAGAGAGAGAGAGAGAGAGAGAGAGAGAGAGAGAGAGAGAGGAGGAGGGAGAGAGAGAGAGAGAGAGAGAGAGAGAGAGAGAGAGAGAGAGAGAGAGAGAGAGAGACGCGCGACTGTCACCGCGACTGAAATCGCCTCGTGTGAACAGTCTCCAGATTTGTAGCGCGACTGAAATCGCCTCGTGTGAACAGGGCCTTACAAGTTCAGTTCCTGTCCTGCTGTCTGATAAGCACCGTTAGCATGTCTGGGATTCTGTTCTCATCAGTCACTAGTATGCGGTGCTTCCTCCAGCCATTTCTATAGCGTATTTAGCTCCAAGAATTTCATAGTGTTGAAAGTGTGTGCAAACTTTTCTGATGATAATGCAACTCGAACATTATGTCACGAAGTGGATTCCATAGTGTCGTAGATGGATTATAGAATATCAAAGGAATGCATACTTATATTGCAAATAGAAGAAAGTTTGGAAATTTAGATTTCCTAATTTTGTGCCTATGGAGATTTTAGAATTAAATAAGTGAATACTTTCGAAACTTGATGATTTAATTCATGACATTAAAATTTGTGTGTATTTAAAATGTATTTACAAATGCATTTAAATACAATTAATGTATTTAGTATTTAATATTTAAATACGTACATTCGTACAATGTATTTAGTATTTGGTATTTAAATACATTTCTCCCATGTATTTAGTATTTAGTATTTAAATACATTCAATGTATTTAGTGCCCAGCTCTGTGTGTAGGTCTCCCAGCCTCTTGTAACTTCCTTATTTTTTTATGTTCTTATGTTCTTTAATGCATCGCTAATGATGTCATAATTACTTACATGCTATGAACTGTGCACTGAACACACAAAACATGTATTACAGGAACTACCACGTGTAGGTCTCTCGGCTTCTTGTAGATTCCTTATTTTCTTATGTTCTTAAAAAATTCCAGGAAAAGTTTGCCTGTGCCCGGCTCTCAAGCAGCAAGCGGGTGGCCCTCCAAAAGGGCCTCCATGCTCACATCACCTCGGAGCTGCAGAAGTTGGCCACCACCTACAAGAGCAAGAAGGACACCTGGAGGGCTGTGGGTTATGAACCAGCCATCTCAGCCATCAAGACCTATGCCAAGAAAATAACATTCAGAGAGGTACGCCGGGTGGGCTGGATGCCAATACATATTACACTACACAATACATACTACACTACACACTACATACTACACTACACACTACATACTACACTACACACTATATACTACACTACACACTACATACTACACTACACAATACATACTACACTACACAATACATACTACACTACACACTACATACTACACTACACAATACATACTACACTACACACTACATACTACACTACACACTACATACTACACTACACAATACATACTACACTACACACTACATACTACACTACACAATACATACTACACTACACAATACATACTACACTACACACTATATACTACACTACACACTACATACTATACTACACAATACATACTACACTACACAATACATACTACACTACACACTACATACTACACTACACAATACATACTACACTACACACTACATACTACACTACACATACATACTACACTACACACTACATACTACACTACACACTACATACTACAACTACACAACACATTACTACACTACACACTACATACTACACTACACAATACATACTACACTACACACTACATACTACACTACACAATACATACTACACTACACAATACATACTACACTACACAATACATACTACACTACACAATACATACTACACTACACAATACATACTACACACCAGGGTTGTATTAAGTTATGCAGTACCTATCTAGGATGTATTTTTCTCCTTCACAGCACGGCCTAATACAACACTCAGTAATTTTTGTGAAATAAGAACGTGTCAACTCAACGTGGCGTGTCAACTCCTTATCTTTTTAAATGCCTTATCAAAGGTTACTTGATAGCAGAAGGGAAACACACACACACACACACACACACACATTGATAACATCTTTGATTCGACCAAGGTTGGAATATGCGGCAGTGATTTGGTCACCACATAAAAAGAAGAATATAAGGAAGATTGAGAGAATACAAAGAGCAGCCACAAAAATGGCTCCAAGCTTGAGAGATTTACCATATGAAGAAAGACTTTCAAGACTAAAACTCCCAACACTTGAGAAAAGAAGAGAAAGGGGAGATTTTATAGCAGTGTATAGAGCATCAATGGGTCTGGAAAAAATTGACAGAGAAGATCTGTTTGTGTGGGACGATAGAAGTACAAGAGGTCATGAGAAGAAATTGAAAAGAACAACATGCAAGAGAGATATAAAAAAATACAGCTTCCCATATAGAAGCATAGAAGCCTGGAACAACCTTGATGCAAAAGTGATTAATGCAAGACGTATTCAGGACTTCAAAGGCAAGCTGGATAATAGTAGATTTGGAGACGAGGCAGTACGAGCATAGCTCTTTTCCTGTATGTTACAACTAGGTAAATACAACTAGGTAAATACACACATAAAAAAATACAGCTTCCCGTATAGAAGTAATTCTCCTACAAATCTGCCTCTACTTTTCCTACCGCGGTCAATTGACCCTTTCACCCGTCCCCTTCCCCCCCTCTCTCCTCCATCCTTCTGTGACCTATTTGTAAACTGTTCTTCTCCATTAACTCCTCTCTCTCTCTCTCTCTACCCGCCAGGGTGGCGCGGTTGGTAGAATCACGGACTGGTGTTGCAGAGTCCCTGCGACATTCGGTCAGGGGTTCGAGTCCACCAAATTCGTCCTGGCGTGGTGGCGCTTTGTATAGTCAATAACCTTGTAGTTGGTACTTGCAAAGTGTCTAGATAGGATCAAAGTATCTTATCTCTCTCTCTCTCTCTCTCTCTCTCTCTCTCTCTCTCTCTCTCTCTCGTGCAGAGTCCCTGCATTCGGTCAGCGGTTCGAGTCCACCAAGTTCGTCCTGGCGTGGTGGCGCTTTGTATAGTCAATAACCTTGTAGTTGATACTAGCAAAGTGTCTAGATAGGATCAAAGTATCTTATCTCTCTCTCTCTCCTTCCATCTCATTCGAGAGAGAGAGAGAGAGAGAGAGAGAGAGAGAGAGAGAGAGAGAGAGAGAGAGAGAGAGAGAGAGAGAAATAGTTGTGCAGCCACGCCTCGCGGAGTTGACACGCTCCACCCCTTGGACCCCCTTGAATACCCCCGGGGATTTACGCCACTTAAGGGGAGGCTCACCCTCTGATTAGCTCGAAATATATGAAAAAAATCTAAATTGAGATTTGAGCGGATTTCAAGCGTACATAATGTAGCAACATATAGGAAAGCGAATTAAATCGCCCTCGAACTTACTACGCCGCCCACGTGGCTTTTAAAGGAAGAAGGGGCGTAACCATTTAAAGGGCGCACGCGAGTATGGGCCCTGTGCTTCTGTATATAAAGCTCGTTTTTCCTTGTTTTCTTCCGTGTTTCGAAGTTGTATGTGTGAGTGAAATTCTAGAGACATCTGGCAGCAATAGCCTGCGGCTCCTGCCCTGCTCCCACCCTAAAGATACCAAGGGAGTTTTGCGTGCTGCTCCGCTGGCTGTCAACGTCTGGCCTGTCAATAGCTATCAACGCTATTATTTCTTGTTGTTACAACAAGCTCTGAAGGTTGTACCAACCTCTGAAGATCACCATGACGCTTACAAGAAATCAGAAGCTAAAGAAAATGTGGGAAATACGAAGGTGAAGTGAAGGATGGGGGGAAGGGGGGGCGGAAGGATTGGGGGGCGAAGGTAGTAAATATTATAAATATATGTAGATGTGTTATGTATAGTATCAATATAAGCTATAGAGCTTTGTGTGTGAAAATAATGCCAATCCTGAAATAAATAGCTACGTTACATTGTACCGCAAACTTTAAACACCTGTATCTCAAAACAAGAAATGTTTACATTAAAAAATTGTCAAAAATTGAAAAATAATTGAAAGTGCTTGTAAACGTTCATGTTAATACTTATTGGTTGTGCCTTCATCGTGTAATTTAGTATTTTTTTCGATAAAGTGAATAACTTGAATGTTACGGAATTTTATTTGTAAAAAAAATGGTGATCGGCGTGACTTCACGTGAGGTGCTTTTTATGGCCTCGATAACTCATTGCGTATTGAGAATTAAAAAAGAAACGAAATTACACGCTCTTCGTATGGTATTTAAGTATTTCCATGTAGAAGCAGGTGTCTCTACGACAAAAAACAACAACACAGGAAGTTGTGACGTCATGAAAAACCTTATGACGTCATACCGTCAGACGTCATGATGTACCACATTCTCCTGCTCACCTAAAGTCGACATTGATAATTTGGTTATACCCTGAAAGTTTCAAGTTGAACGATCTGATGCTTTTTTTTTTATCTTTTTTTTTGTGTCAGAGGGTGAGCCTCCCCTTAAGAGAGAGAGATATTGTAGAGACATAATGGGGAGTTTTCTAATAAGCTCACGCTCAAGCCTGTCTCTCAGGCTGTCACATCCTCTGCTCTGTGAGGCTGAATGATCTATCATTTACCGTAAATTCTCTGTACTTCTTTGGGACATATCAGAATTACCCTTCAATACAACAACTGAAACAGTTCTTAATAAAAAATGTAGTTTATCATTTTATTTGTCTACACTTTGTGAAAATATTGGCAAAACAATTGAATACTTGAAAACTCAATCTTTAAAAATCGTCTTTTCATAAAAAAAACACAAGTTCAAGCAGAATGAGGCTTCAGGAAATATCTACTTGTATGTAAGCATTCACTGAGTACCTATTTTGGGTGTATAAGTCTCTCTTACGACGAACATTTAACCAAAACAGAGTGTGGCGTTCAGCATCTCCACAGAAACCATCCCGCCGGCAGGATCTGCTATCACCCACTTTCCTGTTGACACGACACGAGGATGGACAGCTCAGCGCCGCCGATCCTTACCTCACAGCTCAGATCACTGATACTCCTAACTTCTCAATACCACAGGCTACATGTCATCCTAACTATCACCACCCGCTTATCTCATCACACTCTATCCTCTACTGGAATATTCGTGGCATCCGCTCCCACATACCGTTTCCCACATAAAGAAGACTTTCGTCTCCTTATTTCGTGCTTTGACTGTGACTTGTGTTGTGTTGGGGCGGAGCGGAGTGGCGCGTGTAGTTACGTGACAGACGTGCAGTCACTATGTACTGTGGGTAGTAGTAGTTGGGGTAATAAGGCCGTGCACAGCAGTAAAAGTCTCTTTGCAGTCCTTTCCGTCTCCTCCATAGCCCCGAGCCGTTAGTGTGACGAAGTTTGAGAGGGGTGGGTTGCCCCCACCCTCCTTCGTTACAATAGGATAAACCAGAGGACATAGGGTATTCAGAGGGAAGGGTTGATTGATTGATTCAGAGGGAAAGATTGAGGTGGAGGGGCTTAGAGTTCGCGGCGGGGGAAATAGTAAACAAGACCATGTATTGTCTTCGATAGAAGACTGTTCGTTGAGGTGCCAAGCACTTAAATTACTTCTTGGTTAAATGTTCGTCGTAAGAGAGACATATACACCCAAAATAGGTACTCTGTGAATGCTTACATACAAGTAGATATTTCCTGAAGCCTCATTCTGCTTGAACTTGTGTTTTTTTTATGAAAAGACGATTTTTAAAGATTGAGTTTTCAAGTATTCAATTGTTTTGCCAATATTTTCACAAAGTGCAGACAAATAAAATGATAAACTACATTTTTTATTAAGAACTGTTTCAGTTGTTGTATTGAAGGATAATTCTGATATGTCCCAAAGAAGTACAGAGAATTTACGGTAAATGATAGATCATTCAGCCTCACAGAGCAGAGGATGTGAAATGCGCGAGAGACATCTGGCGGTTTAGCTTTGAAAACTCCCCATTATGGCGGGGCTGGACAGATAGGATGGACAAGCCGGGGTGGCACGCATAGGATATATGGGTGCAGGAAGGAGAAAGAAAGAAAGGAATGGCCATTATCTCTTCTCCTCTTATCGCCTTTCTCTGTCTCTATCCCTCTCTCTCACGAGAGAGAGAGAGAGAGAGAGAGAGAGAGAGAGAGAGAGAGAGAGAGAGAGAGAGAGAGAGAGAGAGAGAGAGAGAGAGAGAGAGAGAGAGAGAGAGAGAGAGAGAGAGAGAGAGAGAGAGAGAGGGGGCGATAATGGACAAAGTTATCATAATCATTATGGAAGAAAATCAAATACAATAATAATAAGAACACTTTCAACATATGCATTGCTGAATGGGAGGTAAATCATATTGCGAGCAAAACAATGCAAAATGCATCTCTCTCTCTCTGTATTTTATTTTACCTCCTGCTCCTCTTCTTCCCTTCACCGTCTCCTACTAATCCGCTAATAAATCGCTAATTTATGCATGCTACTACTGCATTTATCAGAAAACGAAATATATCAATGGAAAGCTAATACAATGGGCCCCAGACATAACTACGTCACGGTTTGTTTACATCGGTGCATTGTGGGGATAAGGCGGGGTCGCCGCGGGTGGACCTACGGAGGGAAAGCTACGACGATGGAAGAACTTAAGAGTTATTTTGCGTGAAATTGATATTCCCGGTGCTATATTACCGTGTTCTGTTCTCGCTGACATAGAGAAGACCTGCGGTAATGGCTGATGTTCAGAGGCTTCTAAAATAGGAAAAAAGAGTCATAACAGAGCCTCGTCAAGAGGTAAGCAAGTGGTGGGTAGTTAATATAGAGAGGGAGAAAGAGAGAGAAAGCGAAATAGAGAGTGAAATAGGGAAATAGTATATATAAAGAGAGAGAAAGAAAGCAAAATAGAGAAATATATAGACAGGAAGAGAGAGAAAGAGAAAAAGAGAGAATAGGAGAGAAGAGGCTTTAAACAAATCCAATCATACCACTCAAAAACATAAGAAAAAAAGAAAGTTACAAAAATCATGCCTTCACGTACCTCCCTCCCTCAACCCTCAAGCCTCAGCTCAAATCAGTGTCGCGACGCCCTTCACTTTCTAACACGGCCCT
This sequence comes from Chionoecetes opilio, assembly GCA_016584305.1. Lineage (NCBI taxonomy): Eukaryota > Metazoa > Arthropoda > Malacostraca > Decapoda > Majidae > Chionoecetes > Chionoecetes opilio. The sequence goes on along the minus strand of JACEEZ010011953.1, from coordinate 60,609 downwards.
TCACTTTCTAACACAGCCGTTCACTTTCTAACACGGCCCTTCATTTTCTAACACGGCCCTTCACTTTCTAACACGGCCTTTACTTTCTAACATGGCCCTTCACTTTCTAACACGGCCCTTCACTTTCTAACACAGCCGTTCACTTTCTAACACGACCCTTCACTTTCTAACACAGCCGTTCACTTTCTAACACGGCCCTTCACTTTCTAACACAGCCGTTCACTTTCTAACACGGCCCTTCACTTTCTAACACAGCCGTTCACTTTCTAACACGGCCCTTCACTTTCTAACACGGCCCTTCACTTTCTAACACGGCCCTTCACTTTCTAACACGGCCCTTCACTTTCTAACACGGCCCTTCACTTTCTAACACGGCCCTTCACTTTCTAACAGCCGTTCACTTTCTAACACGGTCCTTCACTTTCTAACACGGCCCTTCACTTTCTAACACGGCCTTTCACTTTCTAACACGGCCCTTAACTTTCTAACACGGCCCTTAACTTTCTAACACGGCCCTTCACTTTCTAACACAGCCGTTCCTTTCTAACACGGCCCTTCACTTTCTAACACAGCCGTTCACTTTCTAACACGGCCCTTCACTTTCTAACACAGCCGTTCACTTTCTAACACGGCCCTTCGCTTTCTAACACAGCCGTTCACTTTCTAACACGGCCCTTCACTTTCTAACACAACCGTTCACTTTCTAACACGGCCTTTCACTTTCTAACACGGCCCTTAACTTTCTAACACGGCCCTTAACTTTCTAACACGGCCCTTCATTTTCTAACACAGCCGTTCCTTTCTAACACGGCCCTTCACTTTCTAACACAGCCGTTCACTTTCTAACACGGCCCTTCACTTTCTAACACAGCCGTTCACTTTCTAACACGGCCCTTCACTTTCTAACACAGCCGTTCACTTTCTAACACGGCCCTTCACTTTCTAACACAGCCGTTCACTTTCTAACACGGCCCTTCGCTTTCTAACACAGCCGTTCACTTTCTAACACGGCCCTTCACTTTCTAACACAGCCGTTCACTTTCTAACACGGCCCTTCACTTTCTAACACAGCCGTTCACTTTCTAACACGGCCCTTCACTTTCTAACACAGCCGTTCACTTTCTAACACGGCCCTTCACTTTCTAACACAGCCGTTCACTTTCTAACACGGCCCTTCACTTTCTAACACAGCCGTTCACTTTCTAACCCAGCCGTTGACTTTCTAACACAGCCCTTCACTTTCTAACACACTTTCACTTTCACTTTTGTGGTGACCAGACGTGCCTATCTGGTGCTCCGCTCCTAGTCCAACAAACTAGTGATTAACAACCATGGATCTTGCCGCTGTTAAGATGTTACTGGAATCTCAAGAACGCGCATTTCGCTCTGCATTGGATTTGGTGGTTGATCAACTCAAGGAACGGATCCGGTTAGTTGAAGGCACTATGACGGATCTCATAAAAAGCCTTGAATTCTCCCAATCCGAAGTACTGGACCTGAAGAACAACGTAAAGGTGCTTCAGAAATCTAACAACGAGAAACAAGTGGCAGTTGAAGAGCTTCAGTCAAGAGTCGCTGAAAATGAACACCGAGTAAACTACCAAGAAGATTACCTCCAGATGCAACAATCTAAGGATCATCGGCCTCAAGGAGCAGCCTGTCGGTGAAACTTGGGAGCAGACAGCAATAAATGTGACAAAATTACTGCAGGACAAGATACAACTACCCTCTGTGAACCTCGAACGTGCTCACCGGGTGAGACCCGCTGCTTCTCATCCTCGAGCAATCGTCGTTCGGTTCGAGAAATTTAGCGACAGAGATGCAGCAATAAGAAATGCAAAGAAACTTAAAGGAACAGGGATATATATAAATGAAGACCTTAATTTGTCCTGCTTCAATGGAAATAAAGAAAAAAGTTCCCCTTAATGAAAAAAGCCAGGGAAGACGGAAAAGTAGCCTTCTTCCGACACACACGACTCATAATTCGGGACAGAATTGACCAACGATCGTCATCCTCGGTGCCGGCTGCTAGCTCACCCCACGTAGGTGCTGGCTTGGTGGCTCACAGTCTTCGTGGAGACGTAGCGGCTGGCGTACCATCTACGGCTGGTGCTGCGACGTCAGAGGGAGCAGTTTCTGCCACGGCGATGGGTCCCTTGGCTGACGGTGCGTCTCGAGGGAGTACGGGTGCTGGTGCTGTCAGTGATCGTACGGTACAGCCACCTGAAGGTACTTGTTTCTTTTTAATTTCATCCATCCTGCCGCGTGGAGAGGTAAGAGGATCCCAGGTCGTGCGTGCCTCACCCCAACCTTGCCTCACCATACCTCCCCCCCCGCCCCGCCTTTCCTTACTTATTTACCACAAAATACTGCTTTATAAGCTATTAACCGTGTGCGGTACTGTGGTTGCTGGAGGTAACTACTGGAGGAGACAGGAGAGAAGAGATTGCCGTATAAAGGCCCTGTCACGCGATGCCTTTTTTCACCCAGGGCGGTGGTCAGGCCAGGGGTGGGTACACGGAGTGACATATGAGGCGCTCGTGTCTTGTCAAAACCCCGGGGATATTCGGGGGAAAAGTTTACTTTCCAGAGTAATTTCCCTCTTATCAAAAACGTTTATCAACATAAAAGATACACTGTTATCTTCGGAAATGTTTGTTCTTTATTCCATTCGTACCCGGTATGGGTATGTACACAAAAATGAGAGCGGTAACTCTTACAATTTGTATTTATTTTACACTTTGTTACCCTCTATCTAAGTTAATTATTGACGGAATGTTCATTTTTACTGGGCATATCATTGACATTATCCACTATATGTGCAAAGAATGAGCTCTGAGTGGGCCTTAGTTTCACCGTGTCACCGTTACAATAACTTCAACATGGATATTATTAGTAATGCCTTAAATATATAATTATAGTAGTACATATCTATCGACAAAGCCAACAGTGGTTCCTGGATTCGAACCCTGGGTCTGATATAGATGGTTGATTGATAGGTATAGGTGTGTTTTATACTTGTTGTTTTGGTGGTGGTAGGAATGTTTCTGTATCTACTACTACTGGTACTGGTACTACTACTACTACTACTACTACTACTACTATTACTGCTGGTACTACTACTACTACTATTAACAACGCAACTAAAACATCAAGTATTCATATTACATTCGTTGCATCCGCAAATGATCTCCTCCTTCTCCCACCTCCTCCTTCTCGTCCTCCTCCTCCTCCTCTCTGCTAATTGTTATTCCTTCTGCATAACACCTGAATCGCTTCCCTGAGGAGGAAGAGTAGGAGGAGGAGGAGGAGGAGGAAAAAGAGGATAGGAGAAGGGAGAATTACATGAAAGAAAGAGTGAGAAAATAATAGAGGTCGGAGAATGGAGATAAAAAAAGGTGGAATAAGATCTATGAAATATAAATGTCCAGGAAAATAATATGAGAAAAAACGCATGAGAAATAAAAGTTGTTTGTGAGAGAGAAAAAAAAAACCCATAAGAGATAAGAAGAGGAAAAGGATGAGGAGGAAACACCGATAGTGAGATATAGGAGAAATTATGAGATTGTTTCGATAAAGGGAAGAAAGAGAAAAGATAATGATGAAACATGTATAGAAGATGAAAATTTTAAATATAAAGAAATTGAGGAAAAGGAAAATTTTGAAATTAGGGGGAAATAAAGGGAAAAAAAATAAAAATATTCTTCAGTCAGAAAAAAAACAATTGATTTTTTTTCTCTCTCTCTCCTCTCCTCTCCTTCTCTCTCTCCTCCTCCTCTCTCCTCTCTTTTCTTCTTCTCTCTCTCTCTCTCTCTCACACTATCTTTCGAACTTTGGAATTTTTTAGTTTTTCTCACTTTTTTTTTGTTTTCCATGCAAATCGTTTTTTTTCCCTTTATAATATCTTTCTTTTAGATTTAAAAGGTTAATAATAAAATAATTAAAAAAAATAATAAAATATCACATCGTAGGACTTCCAAAGGGTTTAAACCTCGATTCCTTTACTCGGCTGTGCCCTTACCTTGCCCTCCCCCCCTTTCTTCCTTCTCCCCCCCCTCTCTCCCTCTTTCTTCCCTCTTTTCCCTTTCCCCACCCCCCACCCCTCCTTTCTCCCCCTTTTCCCTCGGCTTAGGCAGAGAAGGATTTTAGGATCAAAGGATTTACTCAAGGGAGGGAGAGAGACCATGGGCCCTTAACTTCTCACTCTCTCTTCTCTCTCTCTCTCTTCTAAAACAAAAATTTCAACTACTATACTACTAAAACTACTCTACCCCACAAAAATACTACCACAAAATATCCCACAACAACAAACCACAACCACAACAACAAAAAAAACAACTAACTATGTGACACTATACTATACTACTAATATACACTACACTACCAAACTATACTACACTACTACTACTACAAATACTACTATTACCACCAAACTAATATAACACAGATGGAGACGAGGGTTTTGTAAGAAAGACTAATGGTGTTTGGCAGTCTTGAGTTGCAGTCACCCCCTTTCTCCCCCTCCTCCTCCTCCTTTTTTTTTTAGTGAAAAAAATGAACTAAAAAAAGAAAAAAAAATTTGAAAATCAGGATCACCTGAAGATCCGTCCCCCCAGGTATCCCACCTGAAGATCCGTCCCCCCAGGAATCCCACCTGAAGTTTCGCCCCCCCCAGGATATCCCCCCTGAAGATCCGTCCCCCCAGGATATCCCCCCGAAGATCCGTCCCCCCCAGGATACCCCAACTGAAGACCCGCACCCCGGAACCCCACCTAAAGACCCGTCACCCCAGGAATCCCCTGAAGATCCGTCCCCCCGGGAATACCACTGAAGATCCGTCCCCCCAGGATACCCCACTGAAGATCCGTCCCCCGGATATCCCCCCTGAAGCCCGTCCCCCAGGATATCCCACCTGAAGATCCACACCCCAGGAATCCACCTGAAGATTCCGCACCCCAGGATAACCCACCTGAAGATCCGTCACCCCGGGGATATCCCACCGAAACCGTCACCCCAGATTCCCATTTGAAGATCCGTCACCCCAAATACCCCACCTGAAACCCGTCCCCCCCGGAAACCCCACCTGAAGATCCTTCACCCTGATATCCCACCTGAAGATCCGTCCCCCCAGGATATCCCACCTGAAGACAGTCACCCCGGGGTACCCCCCAAAGATCCGTCCCCCCAGGATATCCCACCTGAAACCCGTCCCCCCCAGGAACCACTGAAGATCCGTCACCCCAGGATATCCCACCTAAAAAGATCCGTCCCCCCAGGATATCCCCCCAAAGATCCGTCACCCCAGGATACCCCCCTGAAGACCCGTCACCCCAGGATACCCCCCTGAAGACCGTCACCCAGGTATCCCCCCTAAAGATCCTAAACCCAGGATATCCCCCCTGAAGATCCCCCCCCAGGATACCCACCTGAAGACCCGTCCCCCCAGGATATCCCACCGAAGATCCGCACCCCGGATATCCCCCTGAAGACCCGTCACCCAGGAATCCCCGAAGACCGTCACCCAGGATACCCCACTTGAAGATCTGTCCCCCCAGGAATCCCACCGAAGTCCGTCCCCCCAGGACCCACCTGAAAAACCCGCACCCCAGCCCAAGTGAATTAATTCAAAAAAATTTTGATAAAAAATATATTCCTTTTGGGTTTTATGCATTTTCAGAAAGCATTTTTAAAATTCGAAAACAGAAAAAGAAGGACCCAATTTTTATAGACTTAGTGGATTTGTATACTTCAGGCAGTTTTTTTTTGGGAAATTTCCATAGAAAACACCTTCTTGGGTTTTTTGTCAAATTCATCAGTTACACAAGTATCAACTTAACTTCCGCTTTAAAAGTCGTTTTTTTGAAGCCCCCGAATAACAATAGTGGAATCATCACAAACAGTGGTAAGACGGTAGTTTAGAAGGTATTGCGGCCCCCTGGTCGACGTCTCCCCTTTACTTTATTTTTAGTCAGCTTTCTATATAGTCCTCCTACCTGACTGGAGGGTCCTGACTCTCCCTTTTTCCCAATTTACCTGACCTCATTGGAAAGTAAGTCAGTTCAAGTCTTTACCCCACCTGAAGATCCCTCACCCCAGGTATCCCCCCCTGAAGACACACCCCCGGATATCCCACCCGAGATCCGTCACCCAGGTACCCCCCCTGAAGCCATCACCCCCGGAATCCCACCCAAGACCGTCACCCCCCAAATCTGGGTGACGAATCTTTAGGGATCCAATCATCTTTTGTTTTCATCTGCTTTTTTACATTTTGGGGGAAAGAGGAGAGGAGAGAGAGAGGAGAGAAGAGGAGAGAGAGAGCGAGAGAGAGAGAGAGGGTTAAAATATTGTACAGTATGTAAAAATGTACAAATTTAAAAAAAAAAAAAAGACTTTGAAGAGAAGACGGAAGAAAAAAAAATTAATGGGGAGGAGGAGGAGGAGGAGGAGGGGAGGAGGAGAGGAGGAGGAGGTTGGGGGGGGGGGGGGCGAGAAGGGGCAAGGGGTGAGGTCAAAATTTTCGAGGGCAGATTTTGGGGAAGAAAAGAGAGAGAGGAGAGAGGGAGAGCATAAGGCAGACGACTCAGCTTGCATTTTTTTTTTTTTTTTTTTTTCTCTCTCTCTCTCTCTCTCTTGGAGGAGGAGGGGAAAAAAATATGGAAGGGGGGGGGATAAGAAGGGGGGAAAGGGAGGGGGAGGGGGGTTTGGGGGCAATTTGGCCCTGGGGAATGGGTGGGGGGGGGAAGGGGGGAGGGTGTTTTTTGGGGGTTTGGATCCCCCTTTTGGTTTTAAGGGGGGGGGGGTAGAAGGGGGGGGGGGGAAAAGGGAGGGAATTTTTGGCCTTTTCTCCTCCTCCCTTAAATTTTTTATCGGCCCTATTACTTCAAGTAACCCAGGCAAAATATTCGAAAGTTTATAGGGGATGGATGATGTATATTTTATTATTTGTGTTATTTATTTTTTGTGTATATATGGGTTTTTTTTAGGCTCGGGCAAAATTAAAAAAATTTTTAATTTTTTTTTATTATTATTTTTTTTATAACCAAGGCCATCCAGCTCTTAATTTAAACAAAAGTTCACAGGCCTATTAGCGAGCCGTGACGCCATGAGCATTGTTGATAAGGGACAGTATCGCCAGTAAGAGTGTAATTTGATACGAAACGATTCAGAGAGTAATTATCTTTAAATTTTCCCGGTTTTTCAAGGCACAGGGTTCCATCAGGGTTTTGAACTGAAGTAATATAAAAAAAAACTCCAGATTCGTATCAGATGTCCGAAAACCTTTTGAAGAATTTCATGAGAATCTAAAATTTCGAAATTTTTCCAAAAGTTGGGGTGAACCTTGGGAAATTTTTGGGAAATTTTTTTTTTTTTTAAATTTTCTCAAAAAAATCTGAGGGTTTCATTTAAAAAATATGAAGCAGCAAAATAGAGCTGCATAGATCTTTCCTTTTTAGCTCTACCCCAAAAAAAAATTAGTTTTCAAAAATTGAGAAAGCAAATTTGATTTTTTTTAATTTTTTTTTCTTATATAATTTTTTTTATAAAGCAAATTTAAATGTTCAGTCACTTAAAATTTTCTTTTTTTTGCCTTAATTATAGAAATCGAGTGGAAATGTAATAATCACACAGGCGCCCCCTTTTGGCCTGTAGTGCTGCTGCTGTTGTTTTTCCTTTATTCTCCTCCTTCTCTTCCTCCCCCTCCTCTCCTCCCCATGTGGACTGATTATGTGGAGCAGATATGATCATAGAATTGCTGAAAAGTTTTTGTTGTTGGGAGTGAATGGGGCGAGCATAAAAAAAACAAAAAAAGAATTTTTTTCCATTTTTCCCAAAAAAAAAGGCCCCCTCGAGCTCATCTTTGCACATATATAGGGAAATGTCAATGATATGCCCCGTAAAAATGAACATCAGTCAATAATTAAAATTGAGATAGAGGGGAACAAAGGTAAAATAAATACAAATTTTAAGAGTTACCGCTCTATTTTTTTTTAATACCCAACCGGGAGAAAGGAAAAAAAGAAAAACATTTCCGAAGAAACAGTGTTTTTATGTTTTATAAAAAAGTTTTTTATTTAAAAAGGAAAAAACTTGGAAAGTAAAAAATTTCCCCGAATATCCCGGGGTTTGGCAAGACACGCGCGCCTCATGCACCCGTTACCCCCCTTCGCCCCGACCACCCGCCCTGGGGGAAAAAAAAAAACATCCCCTGACAGGGCCTTATACGGGAATCTTTCTCTCCCGTCCCCCCAGTAGTTTCCCCCAGCAACCACAGTACCGCACACGTCCGGTTAATGCTTATAAAGCAGTATTTTGTGGAAAAAGTAAAAAAAAGGCGGGGCGGGGGGGGGGGTAAGGTAAGGGGCTGGGGGAGGCAAAGGTTTGGGGTGAGGCACGACCCGGATCCTCTTACCCCTTCCCCGCGGGAGGGTGGATGAAAGAAAAAAAAAATAGTCCAAAGGCGCATGGGAGATGGAAGATAGACACCATTTACTTGGACGCCTCGTTATACCATGTGGCAGGACGAGGTGTCCAAGTATGTCTATCTTCCATCTGCGCGTGACAGAGCCTTTATACGGCAATCTCTTCTCTCCTGTCTCCTCCAGCAACCACAGTACCGCACACGTCCTGGTTAATAGCTTATAAAGCAGTATACTTTGTGATAAATAAGTAAGGAAAGGCTGGGGGGGTGTGAGATAAGGTGCTCGAGTCTATGCGACTCCGGCCATGGGGTGAGGCACGACATGGGGAAGCTCTTACCTCTCCACGCGGCAGGATGGATGAAATGAAAAGGAATTATCGTACATCTAGCGCGCTGCTATGGTCTCGCTCGACACGAGAGCCCAGTCCTCTGGCGCATGCGCAGATTGGAATGTAGACGCATTCCTAGTGGACGCCTGGTTATACCACACCTCCATACAAGCGCAAACGCCAGGCGTACACTCAAAGATACACTGATAAATGGGAAAGTGACCCCAAATTTTTTATTTGGCTGATATGAAGGGGTAAAGGCCCTATGTATTTCCATTGCAAATTGTGCAATTGTGACGGAAAAACTGATATAAAGGCGACAGGGAAATAGAGGGCTAAACAGGGAAATGTTTGAGGTGAACATAGGGAAATTTTGGCAGCTCGATCTGGCAGCACTGCCACAGCCTCATTCACGCGGGGATCACCGGGCCGTGGCGGGAGGCCGATGTCCCCGCCCTCACCTACAATGCTCCGCCCCCGTGGGGGGCCCCCCCGCCGCAGAGTTCACCGCCACGCAGTTGCCTGCCTGTAAAGCCATGTGCACCACTCGGGAGCTGCGGCAGCACGCGCTGATGGCCATGGCCCAGGTCGCCGAGCGGGACAGCCGTGTATACTTCACTGACGGCTCGGTCGATCCGGATAGTGGCAGAACAGGTGCCGCGTTCGTCACCACGGGTGGGACAGAGCTGTCTTGGCGGACGTCTGACAACTGCTCCACCCTCCAGACTGAGCTGGTGGCCATCCAGCACGCCCTCGAACATGCCCTGCACCGCCGGGAGGCAACTGTGGTAATACACAGCGACTCCTGGACGGGGCTGCAGGCCCTCCAACAGCCGCATCCCAAGGACAACGTGAGGCTCATCACCACCATCCTGGGCAGCCTACAGAGCCTTGGCGCGCAGGGAAGGCGGGTCAGGCTCAACTGGATCCCCAGCCACGTATAGGGGTCCGAGGAAGCGAGGCGGCGGACGTGGCCGCCAAGCGAGCCGCCAGCGGCCCCAGCGTCACCATGCACGTGCCTCCCAGCTTACAGCAGCTCAAGGCGCAGGCGAGACGGGCCGCAGCACACTGCGCTCACCAGACACACCGAGAGCTGGAGGCCAGGAAGAGGCAGGTGGCCTGGTACGCTGCAGCCACCGACTACCACCCACTGGACGCCACTCAGCAACAACCCAGGGCAGATGGCGCACTACTGCAGCGTGTGCGTCTGGGCTACTGCACCAGAGAGGAGCTGCAGGAGGACTTCGATAGGCAAGTGTGCGACCACTGCGAGATGCACACCCGTCGCCCACTGGTGCACTACCTCCTGTCCTGCCCCGCCACCGCCCCCCTGAGGCCCGGCCCGGCCCCCGCCGCCCAGCCTGCAGGTGGGGGGCTGCTGAGTGGGCGTGAAGGCAGGGCCGCCCTCATGGTCCGCCACACCCCGAGAGACGTGATGTTGGGGGTGCTGCGAGCAACGCCCCCTCCCCGCTGACACATCACCCACACCCGGCCGGGTGATCAGTGACGCAGGTGACTCACCATCACCACGCCTCCACGCGACCCTCCCGTAGCTTGACGGGATAATCTCCTCACCGGCGGGCTGATGCCCGCTTTGTACTTTTTTGCTGCTGCACTATGTGTATTTATGTACATGCTTGTACTGTATATATATATGCTGTATGTTTTAATTGTACAATAAACCTTTACAAATCAAAGGAAGGGAAATGGGAGTGATGTTCGAAACACTTTTTTTATATTGCCGATCAGCCTCCACTATAAAAAATATAAAAAAATAGTCATAGGCGGGTTGGCACGGAGCGCCAGTAACAAGTCCAGTATACAGTACAGTAATCTTTGACGCACCATAACCACCCACAGCCCAAACGGAGTTTTCAGCGGATTACACCCAGGGGGCTGAGAATGGGACCGGGGGGTGCCGGGTGGTGGTGGCGGAGGGGGGGAGACAGGAGGCAGACCCGGGGGCAGCAGCGAGCCACCTGAAGAACATCTTTGTGAACCCCTTTGCCTTCCCTCCCTTTCGTGGCTTTAAAATTTCCGTGAGCAACTGCAGCACCATTAATAAGTGAGTTTTGGTGTTTTTTTGTGTGTATGTGTTTTTGTGTGTGGTGTGAGAAGAGAGGGGAGAGAGAGAGAGAAAGAGAGAGACACGCGACATATAACGCTCCTAAAATACTACATTATAAGATTAAAATGGGGAGATAATAATGATTCATTTGGACATTTTGCAAGTTTGAAGGAGGAGGGGGAGTAAAAAAGGTATTTCTATTGCAATTTTTATTTGGGCAATTGCACCTCTTTTATGAAAAACTAAAAACCCTTTCCCAATAATGATAATAAAATAATAGAAATTTTACGCGGGTATTACAGACACCTGATTTAAATTTAAGACTTGTTAAGATTTTTATTCCCCCCTTTTAAGCATAAAAATAAACCACATTTTCCTACACTCCAAAAAGTAATGCGTATTATGCGATTTTATTTTTTTCGTTTTTTTTGCTTTTTTTAAATTTTTTTAATGATATTTACGCCCCTCGATAGCGAGAAAGAAAGTAAAATAGTTGCATCTTTTATCACTGTAAAAACAAACTTTCTTATACTAACATACATAACACCAAAATTACGGGATTTTCTTTTTTTCGGGCGGGTCAAAACTTTCTTATAAACATACAAACATTTGAAAACAGTCATTTCCTTCATTTTCAGTAAAAGGGCACTGTGTCAAACTGTAATCACGTCGCGATGGTGGTGTCTAGTTGTTTCGTGCCCTCACTTTTAATCAAGTTTTTTAAAGTAAAAAGATCCCAGGGCACTGAGCATGGGCTTACCCCACCTACATCGCCGCACAGTTCTCCTCTTCCCCCTGGATTTCTTGTGCCAACGGGGATCATACTCGGGCGGCGGGCCCCCCCACTAGGGTCGGCTAAATGTACATTTTAACTAAGGTGGGTATCCCCCCTATGGTCCGCTAAATGTACATACAGCTAACTAAGAAGGTATAAACCACATGGGGCTGTATTTCCCAAACCTTGTCTGGGTCGAGGCCCCCCGTCAAACTTTTTAGAGTACCGGCACCTGTTTGTAAACCTGGGGCAATTTCAACTTAACTTTTCATCGACAAAGCCAAAAGTTTTTAAAATTTTGTATACACTCTACCTTCGTTAACGGAATCGGATTTAACGGACTTCATCGCTCCGGACAAGCGGAAAAAACTATTCAAAAAGCCCACTGTTTAAAAAAAATGGTCCCCCGGGCCCACACCCCCTGGGACTCAGAATAGAAGCCTTCTGAGCCTGTCAAGCCCTGTTTACAGCACATAGATTTAGGGTAATAAAACAAAACCTACAATAATATTTTTTGCTTTTGTTTTGTAAGAACGTAATGTCTAGGTTATACATACCAATACGTTTCTTAATCCCCATAAATCTTTTTTATAATCATATTTCATATTTTTTTTGCTATATGTAAAAACAGTTTTTAATTTTTAATAAAAATTTAAAAAGCGAAAGTGGGTCTGTGGTCCGCGATAGATCCCGCCCCGTGGCCCCAATCCCCTCATAGGGCACAGTTTGGAACCCGGGTCGAGCAGGGGGGGTTTTATCCCCATTATAGGATGATCCGCTCAGTTTTTTCTTTTTTTTAGCAGTTTTAGGAGAATTGTAAAAAAAAAAGGGGGTTTGCGAGAATGAGGAAACCTTGTGTAGGGTGATGGGTAAGGGTGAGTGAAGGGGGGGTGATGGGTAAGGGTGAGTGAATGGGTGGGGTGTGGGTAAGGGTGAGTGAATGGGGGGGTGAGGTAAGGGTGGGGGGTGAGAGTGGTGAATGGGTTAGGGGGGTGTGGGTTGGGGTGAGGGTGGGGGAAAGGGGGGGGGGTGATGGTAAGGGTGGTGGTGTGGGTAAGGGGGGGGGGGGTTGTGGGTAAGGGTGAGTGAAGGGGGGGGGGTGAGGGAATGGGTGGTGAATGGGGGGGGTGATTGAAGGGGTTGGCGTTAATGCATACTTTTCTAACCCATGATTTCAGGAAAGCTAGAAGGGGTATTGGAGAGTCTGGTTTGGGGGAAAGGCCCACCAAAGCCCCCGCAGGGGTACCCAAAAAAAGCCCGCCCGGAGGGCGGTTTTGCGGTAGTGAAACAAAATTTGCGCCCCGGCCCCGCGAGTACCAAGCAACGGATTTTTTAAAACGAACGGACACCAATTCCCCATTTGCCCAAAAATCGAGGGCGAGTGTACTTTGTATTGTGGTGAAATATGGTTACCGAAGTAACGACCGCAGACACCAGAAAGTATTAAAGAGAGAATAGGGGTAAAAAAATTTTTCTTTCAATTTATAAAAAGATTTTTATTTTTTTGGGAACCAGATATGGGGTGCCCAGAGTGTAAGAAATTCTATACCATCTCAGTCACACAAATTTTTTCCCCATGTAGGTGAGTTCCAAGTACGGCAGCTGAGGGTAAAAAGCGAAGAGGGATTATGACCGCTACTTGGGTTTTTTCCTCTTTACCAGTCGCTCAGGTGGGGGAAAACCCAAATCCCTCCACAGGTACTCTTTACCATGTCTTTTTTTTCCCCTAACCTGTACAGTGGCACAAGGGGCGCCCCCGGGGGGGGGGGGGTGGGGGGGGGGGAAAGGGGGGCCTACCCCCCCAGAAATTTCCTTCCTTGTAAGAAATTACAATTAAATACACAAAGTCAGTTAAAAAAAAAAATTACATGTTCTAGCGAAGTAACCGCGTCACGCCCGGTTACACCCATACCTTGATTTTGGGGACTATCATTCAGTAAAGCCTTTGGGCAATATTTTAAAAATATAAAACTATTGTTTAAAACAGCAGAAATAAGAAATAAGGGGCCGAAAAGGGAACGGCTGATGACAGAAAAAATTTTCATCCACCCGGGATTGTGGGAAAGTGGGGATTTACTAGACGGCGGCGGGAAAAAAATTCGAAAAAAAACCCCCAAATAATGTTCCTGGGGGGCCTTTTGGACCACTTTACCTCCCAACACATATGAGACTTTTTTATCATTTAAATTTTATATTTTAAACATAACTTTTTCCCATACCCGTTTCACCCCTATTACCCCCTAAAAACACTATATAAGAGACTTTCTAGTAACTAATAGATTTTAAAAATAAATAGGGTGGTGAATGATTTGGAAATGGACTCAGTCGTGGGATAGTTAGGCGGAGTCAAAGGGGGTTTTTAAAGGAGGCTAGACAAACTTATGGAGGGGATGAAGGGTGGATGTAGGGTGTTAAGTAACAGGAAATACTACGGTAGGGCTCGCGGCCTCTTGTAGCTTTCCCTTTTTTTTCTTAACCAGTAGGTCGGGGTGTGGACGAAAAAACAAGACAGAGGAAGAGTGGGGGCAAAGCGGCTACAATTTTTGTCTCACTGTGGGGCCAGAAAATAATAACAGTGGTGGTGGTAGTAACAGCACCGAGGAGATCCTTTCCCAATGGCAGCGGTACACCATGGCAAGCATCTACCCGGTTTTGGCCTCCCTCCCCATCATCATCGTTGTTTTTCCCATCCCCTTTAAACAGGGTTTAAATTTGACTTTTTTCATGGCCACGGTTAGGGTTGTGCAATCAGTACCTTTTGTTAGAATAGACGGATCAAATCTTTGCTTTTCAGTTTTTCCCGGTAACAAAGAGGGTGAGAAACAAGCTGAGTCGCAGCTTTTTGGGCGCCACCTTACCAAATGCGCCCCCCGTACCAGGGCTATAAACCCCATCAACATGTGGAGGGGGTGGAAAAATGGTTCTTCCAGTCCCATTCACCGCCGTTTGTCACTCTGGGTTTTTTAATTTAAAGGCCCCCTTCATTCTTTACGATCTCGACGGGACCAGTCGAGATCGTAGTCACGATTGCTTGGTCGCAAAAGGTCGTCATGTGGGTTTGGGGTCGGCCGTGGGAGTCGTGAAGGGCGCGAGGGGGGTCCGACGTGTGGGCATGTCTTACACTGGGGGGGGTCTGCGACTCAAAAATGTAACGGAAAAAAATCGGGGGTCCCCCCTGTGGGAACTCTCATCGAAGGGCCCGAATGGCCCGACCAGTCGGGCCGACTGCGACCAGTGGGGCCGTGCTGCGACTGGAGCACGTGTTATTTTGGCAGAGAGGAGAGAGAGGGGAGAGAAGAGAGAGAGAGAGAGAGAGAGAAGGGGGAGGAGAGGGAGAGAGAGAGAGAGGAGAGAGAGAGAAGGGGGAGGAGAGGAGAGAGAGAGAGAGAGAACAAAAAAAAGGGAAAAAAAAAATTTCGTATTTTTTGTTTATTATTATTTGTCTCATCATTTTCCACTATAAATAGAGCAGTACTTTTGAGCAGTATCTTTAGCGATACTGCTCCCAGATCTTTAGGCCTTTGGGGATTGTTTCACCCGGTTTGTTATTTTATTAATTTAAAAAATTTTGGGGGACATAAATTTGGCCTCGTCAAGGGGACAAGTGTGTGGACAACGTGGACCGAAAAGGTGGCGTCGTTCCTACACAAGGAAAGGGGAAAAGGGTTTTTAAGGGAGGGTCAGAGGTGCTCACAACCTCAAACCACCGGCGTCAGTCGCAGCACGGTGGGGGAATAGTGCAGCATACGGAAAAACCCGGGGGTTTTCGTGTGCTGCAAATGCCGGCAAATGTCGCGCAGACGCAAACCAAAGTTACCTTTAAATTTTCAAAAACCCTATAGTTTTCAACTATCGCCCACAACGCAGATAGTCGCCATTTGTCGCCCCAATACGGCAAACCCACTACCCTCCTATCGGGCGAGCTCATAGGCTGAGGGTGGATATAGTGGGTCTCTGAGACGAGGAGGCCCGGGGAGTGGCGAAACTAGCAGTGGGGTTACACCTAATACTGGTCCGGTGAGCAAGGTCACCGTGAGGGGGGGAACTATAGGCATCTCCAGCAAACTGCAGCCTCAGTTGTGAGGTTTCTCCGGTTGATGAGCGTATAATGGGGTGAGGGTGAAACCACTCTGAGGTTCATGCTCTTTTGCAGGGGTTTCGCCCTACCGAGATGCGTAAACTAAGAGGGGGAGATGTTTACGCCAAAACCCATCTTTTTTTGACCAGGTCCTCCTCGGGCACACCCTGTTTGGGGATTCAATGTACTATGCACTGTAAGAGATGGGAAAAAGTTTTGGTTTGGCCCCAGGGTCCGGACCAGAAACACCAACAGTTCTCGTTTGAACTTTGCCAAAACCAGAAGGTTTAGAATTGCAGGTTTTTGGTATCAGAGGCAGGTGCACCGTGGAATGGTATAGTAAGCCGGAAGGGTAGCTAATATAGTAATGCCGGAAGGGTAGCAAGGGATCGACCACATCCTGTTAGTACTGTTGGGGATTTCCCCCAGAACGCAGGGTTTACCGGAGTGCGAGTTCTTTTAACAGATCAAGATTGTGTGCTACATTAAGCTTATGTCAAGTCCAGAAGAATCTAAGAGGAAACCCTAGGTTATCTTTTAGAAATGAAGGGGGTTTACATGGCTCATGAGTAGCGGGGGAGTCTCAAATGGTTTGGGGTGTGTCGGTGCTCTCGGGGGACCCGAGAGTGGGGATACCCTTTAAACGTGAAACTTAAAAGGCTGCCCAAAGGGGGTATTGGGGGCGACCCGGGTCAAGGCGTGGTTTCTCTCGACGGAGACGCTTCTGGAGAAAATCGAGGAGAGTCGCGCTGCCCAGGCTAGTGGGAACCGGGACCCAGCACTAGGCTCTGTCACGCCGGACTTAGAACCCTCCTGAGGAGGAGACAGTAGAGGTAGTCACGGAGTCTGCTGAGGAATGTCGAGGAGTCATTTGAAACGCCAATGACCTCCGACCCGCCTTACCGAGCCTGAAGAAGCTCCGGTCCAAGTCTTCCCTTCTCGGGGAGTGCTATTCGAAACAGCAGGGATGGGAGCCTCGTGTCGGACATGGCTGCTCGTTGGGCTGAGTGACTTTGCGGCAGTTGTTCCGTGGTTGGACCCTCACACGAGCAGGCTTCACACCACTGGGTTACAGGCGTGGATGCCGATCTCCCATTGACGAAAACCGCACCCTTCTTGACGAAGTCAGAGAGGCTGTAGCAAAGTGAGGGGTGGAAAGGCAGGGTGTTTGTAATCAATCAGTGCGGAGGCTCCTCAAAGCTGGGGGTGAGGCCATGATCCGCGGGTTGCATGCTGTCCTGACTGCCGTGTGGCAATCAGGTACCATTCCTCCTGAATGGAAAAGGGGGCTTGGTCGTCCCTATCTGGAAAGGGAAAAAGGGGACCGTCAGGACTGCAAACAATTACCGCGGTATACACTGCTCAGCGTACCAGAAGGTGCTCTGCCCATTTATTTACTGGACACGGATTCGACCGTCATCTGGTGAAGGCTTATCCAGAGACCTCAGACGTCTGGGTCACGCCGTGGTAAGTCAACAACGGACCGTATCCTAGGCTTCGTGCCCGGGGGGAACGCCGGTGAGTTTCGACAGGGGATGTTGCAGCCTATTTTTGATCTAAAAGAAGGCGTCTACTCAATGCTCGTGATCACTTGGGATCTTCTGCACTTCGGGGGATTCCTGCAAGGGCTATTTTTTTGAAAAGGGTTTCTGTATTCGGACGAGAGGCTTTGAAGTAGGGGGCAGGTTATCCGCTTTTTTCCGGAATACAGGAGTGGGAAAGGGTGGTCCTTGCCCCATCCTTTTCAACGTTGTATGGCTGGGTAGGAAAAGGGTTGTAGATCAAGTGTTGTGGAGCATCCGTCGGCAAACCAAATCATGATCTTGTTTTTGCTGATTTCAGTAATCTTTGCCGATCGCGGGAGGTCCGGGTGATAGCTTCGGGCACTGCACGAGGAAGGCAAAGCCTTTGGGACTTGAGGGCTCCTGGGTCAAGACCCAAAGGGCCAGTGTTTGGGGGACTTACAATGAAACGTACAGTCTGTTCATGGGGTGTGGCGAGGACATTGAGACTTGGGGAAAGTTTTACATCCTTGGTATGCTCCATAATGACGGCGGGGCACGTCAAGAAATCTTACGGGGGGGATTGGCATAGCCCCCGGTGTTATGGATCGCTCGCGGGAGTATTTGGGGTTGTCCGGGACCTTGTGAAGGCAAAAATCCGGATCTTCATCACTGTGATCCCGTCTTACTCTATGGTTGTGAGACTGGACACTAATAGTGACTTGAAAGACGAATCAAGCCTTTGGTATAAATTCTTCGCAGAATCATGGGGGATCGCTGGATATTTCGTGTCAAATCAGCGATTCCCGTGAGACTGAAACGGGCCTATTACCTGCATGTCCGTCGCGCCAAAATTTGGTATTCATGTGGCCCCTACCCTAAACCGACCTTCCCATCGGGTTTTTTCTGTAAGAGACAAACCCGTGGAGGAGGCCAAGGGGGCGCCCACAAGGCTGTGGCTGGGGGAAGTTAGTTTCTTGTCGAGAGTGCTTTGGGATGGAAAGGAGCCTGCATGGGGCTCGCGCGTGGGGACTCCCCCGGGGTGGGTCGTAGGGTGGGCGAGGCGACGCGTCCCCCGGCGTATGCCCCCAATGATTGATTGATTGTCGGCTAACCGCGCCGACAACGGTCAGTGGAAGGGCTTGCTATATCCGGTGTCAGTCGCAGCACGGCTGGGAACAGTCGCTGCATGACGGCAACCGTGGTTGCCGTCATGCGGCGACTGTCGGCGACTGTATTCGCATAACGGCAACCCAATATTGGCGGTTAAATTAGTTTTAGCCAACGATTATGGCCGACAATCGCGGACTATAGACAATGTTTTTTAACAAGGTGAAAAATACTGACCCCTTGCTGCTTACTGACTGATATTTGATGCCAGGAGAAGGGAATACTACGCTTCTTCTTAATTTCAGTTGTATTTTATCATAGTTAACCATATTATCAGGTAAACATAGGCAAAATTCTAAGCATGAGACCTTAAAATAGAATGGATTTTTTGCCTCGTTAAAAAAAATAGACTATAGTCGCCTAACTACGGAAACCCGAGCCAACCACGCCGATTTTGAAGCTTAACCCCCCTCATAATCGAATCATCCAGTCGGCACCGACTGGATGACTCTGCAAATTGTGACCGGTCGCCAACGCGAGTCGTGGAGATGTGAACGGGCATTTATGCTCTGTTAATACATTACATGGTACGTAGTTATAACCATCCTCTACTTGTAGGTCTGATTATTTGCAGTATTTCCAATCTCGACATCAGCCGTCGCAAATGAATAGTAACATAAGGCGAATTTTAGTGACAAGCTGCCATAAGACTTGACTTGATTCTGGCTTGCGTGACTCGCTCAGCCAATCAGCTATCGAAGCCCATAGCGACACCGTAGCGCCACTCCCATATCTCGTACCAGGGCAGACATTCAGAGAGAGTTAAAGGGCATGGTGTTTAGCTTAACTAACTTCCTCTATTTGTACGACCCGGAGCTCGCGGGGATTCTGGTACGAGATATGGGAGTGGCGCTACGGTGTCGCTATGGGCTTCGATAGCTGATTGGCTGAGCGAGTACAATGACGTCACAGCCTCGCCAGCGAATCACATAGTATTTCTCAAAAAGTTTCAGCCAATCACAAGGCTTCCACGCTCTCAGCTGTGTTTATAAACAAATTTATCATCCACATCAAAATACTCCACCCTTCTCCCTCCTCCTTCTCCTCCTCCACCTCCTAGCTTCTCCTCCTCCTCCTCTTCCTCCTCCTAACCTTTTCTTATAGCAGTTGGTAGTAGTTGTAGTAGTAGCAGCAGTAATAGTAGTAGTAGTAGTAGCAGCAGTAAGCTACTTTTCTTTACATCTCACCCCGACTCACCGCACCATACACCACCACGCACGCCTCCGCGACAGACAAGGTACGTATATTCCTTCTCCTTCCTTTTCCTTTCCTTCCTTTCTCCTTCTCCTTCTCCTCCTCCTCTTCCTCCTCCTAACCTTTTCTTATAGCAGTTGGTAGTAGTTGTAGTAGTAGCAGCAGTAATAGTAGTAGTATAGCAGCAGTAATAAGCCGTGTTTTTATCGTCCAAGCACCGTCTTGGATTACGAAGACCACTCCAATAACACTTGCTGAAATGTGTGTTATACTGCTTTGTGATATTGTTTGCAATGTTTTGGACTGATTATTATTTCGGCTCCTACCAAGCTTGTTGTGTTGTCGCAGAAACCAATCCGTTTTCAATTGCGAGAAAAAATGGTCTTCGTAATTTACCAAGACGATGCTTGGACGACAAAAACACGGCTTATTACTGCTGCTATACTACTACTATTACTGCTGCTACTACTACAACTACTACCAACTGCTATAAGAAAAGGTTAGGAGGAGGAAGAGGAGGAGGAGAAGGAGAAGGAGAAAGGAAGGAAAGGAAAAGGAAGGAGAAGGAATATATGTACCTTGTCTGTCGTGGAGCCGTGCGTGGTGGTGTATGTTGTGGTGAGTCGGGGTGAGATGCCGCCGTTCACCACTCGGCCCATCACCCCATAACAAACTCATCACGAGCGCATATGGCATTGTAATATGGCCTAATTTCATTTGTATACTTGCCCTGTTCAGTTCTTGAGTCAGAAAACATCATATATACTCAATTTATGAGTATTTTTATATATATTACGTCCTCTACACCACCCCTTAGGCAGTCTTTAAGTTTAAAGGCCGCTAACGTCTTTAAGTACGTCACAATCTGCCCGCAGAATGCCAAAAGTTGCCCTAAACAGCTGATGGATGTCGCTAGGTCGTGAAGCAAGGACGTTAGCCTCTCTGAATGTAGCCCCAGAATCCCCGCGAGCTCCGGGTCGTACAAATAGAGGAAGTTAGTTAAGCTAAACACCGTGCCCTTTAACTCTCTGAATGTCTGCCCAGAACGCCCCGGCTGGTCGGATCTCTCCCGCTCACAGCTGATCACTTGTAAACAAAACAACCACAATGGCGAAACTGTACCGTCGAATGAAAGTCCAATAAATTAGGATAACTGACGATATTGTGAATGGATCACAACATATATCTTTCATATTAATTTAGTTTTTTAGTTTTAATGGACGAGAACTGCGCGGACGCTACCGCCGTTACCACTTACGTTTTCTATATTAATTTTTGCTCAGTATATGATTTAGTATTAATCCACTTCTGCGTAACCTTCAAAACTTCGATACATATTGAAGAAATGATATAGTCGTCTAATAGCGCATACAGACACAACCTCCCCGTCTGGAGCACCCTCCTCCCTCCAACCCTTATGGAGGTTAGGTTAAGGTTCGGTTGAGTTAAAATCTCGCCGGGGTGTCGTTAGGATTTTTGGTTAAAGTAATCGTCCAGACCCAATTTTGTCTTGCCTAATTATGTTGAATGTACATTCAAAACACCTAATCCACCAAAAATAATTGATTTCCAGGCCTTATTTCCGTAAAAACACGACTTTTGTAAAAAGCGCGCGAAAAAAAAAATCTTCCCTCCAACAGGGCTACGACTGTTATTGATGACGTCAGAACAGGGACGCCCGCAGACACTGTCAGACACCTGTCGGCAAATGTTATGATGAGCGATTGTACTTCGGTGTCAGACAGTGAATCTGTCGCTGTGACAGATCTAGAGTACGATGCTCAATCTGACACCGAAAGAAATGACGCTGGTCGCGTATACTATGAGGAAAACGAACCTCAGATTGTCATGGGATCCTATATGTTTGGAGCCCGAGTACGAGGTGGATGAAAGGTGTTTAGCAGAGCCTGAGGTTCAGCAGGAGGACCTGGCACTTCTCCAAAACATGGATTGGTAAATAAGGTTAAACCATGTGTGTGTGGGAATCACAATGAAGGTACTTTCGAGAAAATCCTATGGTTAGTTTTGGAGCTACAGTCAAACGTCATTACTCGGAAACCACATACTAGCATTAACTACAGCATAGAGTTGGAAAATATGCGGGCGGGAAGGCAGAAAGTGTGACAGCCACACCACCACAGGGTCTCTCACCACAAGGTGAGGTGAAGGCTTACTTGATCTTGTTAAGAGGCAAAGCCTCACAGTCGTGGTGGTCCACCGCTGCTGCCAGTCCTGGCGTCCCTGTCTAATAGGGCCACCTGGTCTGGTATGGTGTTGGAGGTCCTACACTTGGCAGTGTAACCGCTGTGTACCCTCACTACACACCGTTTCTCAACACAACTGCTCGCCCCAACACACTATAGGCGTGTATCACCCTACACACGCCACTCCTTTCCGTGTGCAAGCTTTTCTCGAAAGGCACAGCTGTCTTGCTGCACCCATAAAGGATGCATGCATGTGGCATATAGCAAAAAAAATCTATCAGAAACACCCAAATATCTTCAAGTACTATATTTATCTCTGTGTTTACGTGCCTCTCTGATCAGCGCGGGAAGATGAGCCTCCCTGATGCTACGTCACCGAGCCTGAGCGTCTGCAAACCTTGAGAGCGTTTTGAAAACTCAGGGAATTTGCAGATTTTGATTGCGGATTATTTTAAAACGGCCGACTGGATACAAAAAGTGACGACGTATTGTTGATATACTCGTTAATGGCTATGATTTGATTGCATTAAATCAGGAATGATGAAATGGTCTGGACGATTACTTTAAGATTATTATCCTCCGGGCAGGGCGAGGCAAGCGGACAACTCGGCGGCTGGTCGGTGAATACTTAGCGGGGCGAGGAACACTTGTATCTGGTTTCAGTATTAATCTACTTCCGCGTAACCGTGTGTATGTGTATGTGTATGTGTATGTGTGTATGTATATGTGTGTATGTATATGTGTATGTATATGTGTGTATGTGTGTATGTGTATATGTGTATGTGTGTGTGTATGTGTATGTGTGTATGTGTGTATATGTATATGTGTGTATATGTGTATGTGTGTATATGTATATGTGTATATGTATATATATTGTAGAAGTAGTATATTGTATTGTAGTCATAGTTGACTAATAGTGCATACAGACACACCCTCCCCTTCCAGAGGCCCCCCAACCCTATAGGTCCGTATAGGAGGTTAGGTTTAGGTTCGGGTAGGTTAATAATCTCGCCGGGGGGTCGAGTGGGGCAGAACCCCCTTCCGCCCCGTTAGGAGGTTCAGTTAGGTTCAGTTAGGCCCTTAAGGTAATGATCCTCCCGACAGGTGATTACCTGCCTGTCTCTACAAAGTCTGAGGTGCCTGAAATATCCAAATCAAGCCGGCAAGCGCTTTTTTTTTTTTTTTATAGTAGGAGGTTAATACGCCTGGTTAGGGTAGGTTAGGTTTAGTTCAGATTTTTCACTACCCTTGTTATCTAATATATTATAAAAGTAGCCGTGTGTGTGTGTGTGTGTCTGTGTCTGTCTGTTTTGGGTAGTCGAAACTGTAAATTCAATTTTGATGGGAGTAGACTAAAAAAATCGCAAATAAATCGTAGGTGGTAAGCGGCTTGGTCCCATGTCGGTTGAATCATTTTGAAGGGGAGTTTTGGGCTAAACACACTTTAGGAGTATTAGATTACAGGAAAAACTCTGCGGTAACGTCGTGCTGCACTCCACAAACTCAGTAGACTCATCGACGTTTGTGTGAGTGTGTGTGTGTGTGTTAGAATCACACGGAACACAAAGGGTTGGAATCACATGGAACGTGCATATGGTCTACCCCGAGGCACTTTGACCAGTGACCAACGCCAGCAACAGTATATGTATACTACTACAAACATCAATACCTGGGCCCATACTTATAAAGATTTAGGATTCGTCCTAGGATTCGTCCTAACCCTGCGTCCTAAGGTTCGAGGAAAGTCTAAGACGCGTCCTAGGACGGCGGCTTAGGACGAAGCGCTGAGCGCTACATTTAGCAGGAGTCCAATTTGGATTTCATGAAATATCACTACTAAGAGTCATCAGAAAGGTATAAAAATATCAAAAAACACAAGATTAATATTTCTATGATAATTGCTGAAGACTACAACGAATGAATTCATCTATAAGAATAATTGTACCAGATATGCAACGTTCCGTTCAAAAGACACAAACATTGACATTGTCTTCGCTCTATCGACGAGAAAAATAATATTTTTCAGGACAAGATTTTCATCCTTGGCCAGCTCTTTCAAGCAAGGAAAAATGTCCTATGTCCTGCGAGGGGAATTTTCCATGCCGAGATGATCGGCGAAGAGATACGTCAAGGACTGCCGGTTATAATGGACGAGGACTTCGCGGTCGTTTTCAAAGACACCCGACTATTTTTTCCTGGCCTACAATAGTTCTTTTTCAATGGAGATAGGGTTATAATGGACGAGAGTTTCGCGGTCGTTTTCAGAGACACCGACTATTTTTTCTTGGCCTACAATAGGTGCTTGGGAAATACTTTGGAGCTCCTCCTTCCGGCTTTGACTGAAATGAACTACCGCACTGTATTGTATGCTTATTGTACTTCACATCTGTAAAGGTTCCAGCGTGCGCTCAGCCTTGGTTAACCCACATGGCCGCTATGAAATATGAGGTGCCTCAAAAAATTCTAAGTCCAGTTAGGTTAGGTTAGGTTAGGAATACTTTGTGATTAAGGTTAGGTTAGGTATACTTTGTGGTTAAGGTTAGGTTAGGTTAGGTATACTTTGTGGTTAAGGTTAGGTTAGGTTAGGTATACTTTGTGGTTAAGGTTAGGTTAGGTTAGGTATACTTTGTGGTTAAGGTTAGGTTAGGTATACTTTGTGGTTAAGGTTAGGTATACTTTGTGGTTAAGGTTAGGTTAGGTATACTTTGTGGTTATGGTTAAGTTAGGTTCGGTTAGGTATACTTTGTGGTTAAGGTTAGGTTAGGTTAGGTATACTTTGTGGTTAAGGTTAGGTTAGGTTAGGTATACTTTGTGGTTAAGGTTAGGTTAGGTTAGGTATACTTTGTGGTTAAGGTTAGGTTAGGTTAGATTTTTACATATAGTGACTTTGATGATTTTTTTGGGAGCCATAAATCACTTATATTTGCTTCCCCCACCCAAAAACCCCGTATTCCCGCCAGTTCCCCAGGCTTGTTGGCTATAGGGGGAAGAAAAAAAAGATAGGGGTGAAGGACTTCTTCCAAAGTTTTACCGTTCCTTGTTCTAATGAAGTTTTATTTTGCGCAAACCCATAAAAAAAGATTAAAAAATTGTATACTTTGTGGTTAAGGTTAGGTTAGGTTTCATTAAAACCTATATGGTTTTGGTTAGGTTTCATTAAAACCCTTACAGTTAGGTTAGGTTTCATTAAAACCTATAAGGTTAGGTTAAGTTTAATTTTTTTTTTTATTTTTTTTCATTTTTTTTTTTTTTTTTTTTGCGCAAAATAAAACTATCTCCATTAGAGCAAGCACCTATTGTAGGCCAAGAAAAAATAGTCGGTGTCTCTGTAAACGACCGCGAAACTCTCGCCCATTATTACCGGAGATAGTTTTATTTTGCGCAAGCCCAGTTTAAAAACAAACAAAAAATTATCACCGAATATTATGGTACCAATTCCATTAAAAACACTATCTCCATCAGAAAAAGCACTAAAACTTGGCCGGGAAAGATTTGTCAGAGTCTTATAGGTTTTAATGAAAAACCCATAATGTTAGGTTAGATATACTTTGTGGTTAAGGTTAGGGGTAAATCTTAAGAACAAAGGCTCCACCTCTATCTTCTTCTTATAGCCAACAAGCTTGGGGACATGGTGGGAAACCGGAGTTTTTGGGTGGGGGAGCACACACATAAGGGAAAATATGGCCCCCCCAAAAAAATCCCTAAAAATAGGGATATTCCTAGTTCATGAACTTTATCGGGGAAATATTACCCGATTAAGTCTATGTACTAGGAAACTTTCCCTAGTTTAGGGATTTTTTTTGTGGGGAGTCATATTTTCCTATGAGTGTGCTCCTTTTGTGGGGGAGCACACATATAAGGAAATATTCCCCGATAAAGTCATGAACTAGGAAAAATTTTCCTAGTTAAGGATTTTTTTTTGGGGGGGCCATATTTCCCTTATGTGTGCTCCCCCACCCAAAAACCCAGGTTTCCACCATGTCCCAAGCTTGTCGGCCATAAGAAGAAGATAGGAGATTGAGCCTCTATTCTAAAGATGACAAACTCTACAGACCTAACCTAGCACCCCTCTTCGAGCCCCTTGGCTGTGCACTAACCTAACCTAATGTAAACTAACCTAACCTAACTAACCTGACCTGCCCTAACCTAACCTAAAAGGCCGTGTCACACAGACACTTTTTCCGGCATCTTTTGGTATTTTGCTACCAAAAGATGCCCGTAGTGGTGGCAAAAATATGCGCGTTCGTCACACGGCGTTTCGGCTATGAGCATCTTCTGGGACCCGCAACCAAAACTAATAATATAACATTATGGATCGCTGAAATTTAATATCGGCCATGTAGACAAAGTAAGGATCGGCACTCATTAAAATATAAACAGATGTCTTAAAGAAAAGTAAGTATAATACGTAGAGCCAACATTTGTGTCAGCTTAGCGTGGAGACCTTGTTTTTAAGATTTCCAGGTTAGTTTGGGTTTCATTAAAACCTAAAAGGTTAGGTTAGGTTTCATTAAAACCTATAGACCCTGACTAATTTCTCGCGGCCAAGTTTAAGTGCTTTTTCTGATGGAGATACAGTGTTTTAATGGAAACGGTACATAAAATTCGGGATGATTTTTTTTTTTTTTAACTTTGGGCTTGCGCAAAATAAACTATCTCCATTAGAAAATGCACCTATTTAGACCAGGAAAAAATAGTCGGTGTCTGAAAACGAACCGCAAAGTCATCGTCCATTATTACCAAATTGCTGAGTTAGGTTAGGTTAGATTTAGGTTATGTTAAGGTTTGGTTTAGGTTATGTTAAGCTTAGGGTAGATTTGGATTAGGTTATGTTGAGTTATTTAGGTTAAAAAAACAAATTTGATTTGTGCGCGATTGTCCGGGTGGTTGGCCACCCGCCAACACACCCCCAACTCCTGCGGAATATTTACCGTTTGGTTTAGGTCATCCTCGAGCCTGACAATTCTAACCTGTTTCATAGTGAGATTTCTTCATTCTGGTCTTTTAAACCCAATTCCTTCCCATGGCGCAATTGAATAATAATGCTGATACATATAGGCCTACTACCTAGAATCTAGTTCTTTCAACCAAAAAACTGTTAAGTTAGGGTTTGAGGTGGGTTTGTATATTAACAGATGATATCAAGAACAAATAAGAAAATTATCAAGATACGGCAGTGGGAAGAGAAATAGAGTTATATGGATATTGTTCCTGGCTTAATAAATCACGACTTATTCAATTTTTAAAATTTTTTTATAGTGGAGCCTACTCTAAATCGCTTTTATTCTCAACATGATACCATTCTTCTCAACAGTTTGGTGAGGATGCACTTCAATCTGTATCCCCGATACATGATATCAAGGCAGGAGGAACATGACTACCTCAGAGTGAATAATAACACACTCGTGACTTGTCATGCATGATGGCCGTATTTTTTAGTGTTGCTTTATATTACATCTCCCAAGTCTGTCACATATATAATCCCTTCTCGGTCCAAGCGGTATCGCTGATTAGTATGTATCAACAAGTTCGTCCAGTACATCTATCCTATCACGAAAAGTTCTCAGGAGTGGGTGGAGCACTCCATGTTTACGTCCTTAGGACGAGTCTTAGCCGCCGCCCTGCTCGCTAGGACACCTCACACCCTGTCCTAGCCAAACCTCGAAATTAGGACGAGTCTTAGCGATTTAGGATGCGCTCGAAATGATTTAGGACGCCGGCCGCCATATTTAAGACTCGAGCGAGTCTAAGACGAATCCTAAATCTTTATAAGTATGGGCCCTGGGTCCTAAGGGCCCACAAGCACTTGTCTAATATACTATAGGAGTAGCCGTGTGTCTGTGTATGTGTGTGTCTGTTTTGGGTAGCCGAAACTGTAAATTCAATATTGATGAGAGTAGGCTCAAAAAATCGCAAATGAATCGTAGGTGGTAAGCGGCTTGGTCCCATGTCGATTGAATAAATTTGAAGGGGGGTTTTGGGCTAAAAACACTTTTAGGAGTATAAGATTACAGGAAAAACTCTGCGGTAACGTCTTGCCGCATTCCACAAACTCAGTAGACTCATGGACGTGCGTGTGTGAGTGTGTGTGAGCACTCTTTTGTGTGCGTGTGTGAGTGTGTGTGTTGAATAACTCGGAACACATAGGGTTGGAATCACCCCGGAACGTGTCTACCCCGAAGGCACTTTGACCAATGACCAACGACAGCAACAACACGATTGGAGTTTGCAATCACATGTTGTCTAATATATACTACTACTACAAACATCAATACATGGGTCCGACGGGCCCACAACACAAGCACTTGTCCTCTCTATCAACGCTAGCCTTTGGACAAAACATTTTTCAGGCACCTCAGACTTTGTCGAGGAAATAGTGGAAATATTCGGCAACAGTTCCACTAGTGATAGATGAAAAGGAAGAATAGAAGCTATTTCGTTACTTTACGTAATCCAATAATTTTTCGCTAGTCCCAAAACACTAAACTTGCAGTTTGACTTTAGTAAAGTAACCTGACCTAACTGGGGAGGGGGGGGGGGGGCGAAAGGGTGCTGCGCCCTAGACCGCCCCGCTCGTTCACTAACCTAACCTGTACATTGGTTAACTGGCCAACATAACCTAACCACATATCCTAACCTAACTATTCAGGCTATTGCTGGTATTTAATATACTTTCATGCAGAAACAAGGGTAAAAGTAGATTAAATGTATATATTTGGTGCTGTAATATCAAGATCAAGAGCTGGAACTGTCGCCGAAAATAGGAACACTCGCTGATGTGAAAAATAGGAACACTCGCCGACGTCGGCGATAATTCCTATCGGCGACCGTTCCAGATACCTGTCGAAGAATGTGGTTTAAACAGGCCTGACCGCATACTGGAACCTTTGCAGATATGAAGTACAGTAAGTGTACTATATGCTGATGTAATATCATTCAGATAAGCTTGGAGCAGTGCTTATGCAGTTTTACGATTAGTAAAATTTGAGAGAAACAACGTCATACTGACTTGTGGTAGCGTTACAAGACTCAGGAAAGTTATTTCACCAGACTTGACGTTCTCCTCTCATATCACACCACTGTAGCTCTATTATTGTGGTCCTAAAGTTAAGCCCGTGCTTCTAAATGTACAATTTATGCTAATTTGTGCCCTATTATCAGCAAAATTCTACAGAAACTACTACGTCACAGAGACTAGCGTCAGGTTGATAAGGCATAGAAATTATTTCATCCGTTTTAAAAGTTCTCATGTCATTGACATTGTATATTTTTTTTCGTGGTCTTAAGGTAAGTCCGAGCTTATGGATGTACATCTATGTGTTTACTTGCGTCCTGTTATCTGTAATTACTCATTATTTCTACGACGATACTCAACGAAACGTCTCTGCCATGTTATTGTTTTTCTCTGACGTCACGTTTTAAGCCGTAATAAGCGACCCCAGACCCTCGCTTGCCACGGCTTGTGGTAACTTGCGCTCAGTGCTGCCAGATCGAGCTGCCAAAATTTCCCTATATTCACCTCAAACATTTCCCTGTTTAGCCCTGTATTTCCCTGTCGCCTTTATATCAGTTTTTCCGTCAGAATTGCACAATTTGTAATGGAAATACAGAGGGCCTTTACCCCTTCATATCAGCCAACTTAAAAATTTGGAGTCATTTTCCCATTTATCAGTGTATCTTTGAGTGTACGCCTGGCGTTTGCGCTTGTATGGAGGCAGTGGCGCAACCAGGGGGCTCTCCGAAATGTCCTTCCTTGTAAGAAATCAGAATACACTAAGTCAGTTAAAAAAAAAAAAAGGTTATTACAGGTTCTACCTAGCGATGTGACCGCGTCACCTGACCGTGTACACCTATACCTTGATTTGGTCACGCATATGCTTCACGAAATGTCTTGAACAAGCATCTAACAGCCCAAAACTATTGTTTCAGCAGCAGAAATATGAAATCAGGCCTGAAAAGGCCATCAGCAGATGGCGGAAAAATTTACCATCCAGCGACTAGCGATAAATCTGGCTGATTTACTGTGTACTGGGTGGCGAATACAAATTTCTGCCCCCCCCCTCACCGAAAAATATTCCTAGGTGCACCTCTGGCTGGAGGAGTAGACATGACTACAGGTCACATCAATAACACAGTAACAGAAATCCTTCAGAGACTTCCATACGTCAATCAGTACGGCAGCTTTACCGGGAACTGAGAATGAACTCACGGGAGTCTGAGATAGGACCTCAGAACACGTACTGTTCCGACACTGTGCGAAAACCGGACGAGAACGATACGGCTATTTCGAGACTTACAGCGATACTCTCTCTCTCTCTCTCTCTCCTCTCTCGTTCCGTTTTTTTCCCCCTCTTCCTCTTCTCTTCCCTCTACTCCTTTTTCTCTCTCCTCTTTCTCTCTCCTTCCCCTCTCT
>JACEEZ010011953.1:10000-29912 GCA_016584305.1 Chionoecetes opilio | reverse complement strand
TAAGGACTCGAGTCTTAGCCGCCGCCCCTGCTCGCTAGGACACCTCACACCCTGTCCTAGCCAAACCTCGAAATTAGGACGAGTCTTAGCGATTTAGGATGCGCTCGAAATGATTTAGGACGCCGGCCGCCATATTTAAGACTCGAGCGAGTCTAAGACGAATCCTAAATCTTTATAAGTATGGGCCCAGGAATCCAGCTTAAGTGAATAGACTATAGTGGTCTATGGTATAGCCTACATCTACCACTCGTCACTCATATCGATGTACTTATTTTATCATCAGATAATAATCTGTATATCGCGATAAGAGTGTTATGAAACAGTCTTTTTCACAAATGTTAATTGTGAAAAAAAGTATTGAATCTGAATCTGAATCTGAATCTCTCTCTCTCTCTCTCTCTCTCTCTCTAGTTATGGTATATACTTTTAGCACATATAGTAATAAATAATATGCTAAAATAACGAATTAGTGCGTCAGCATCACACAATATTTACCTCTGATACTACACATATGTATAATGTGCATGCAAATGTTTCCGTATAAAAAAGGAGGAAAAACTTGGAAACAAGCAGTACGTATTATATTCCACATTTAGAAGGGACCAAACGTTTTTTTTTTCCATGTATGTGGACCGCCCCGGCATTCCTGTTTGCTCCCTTCATAGAACACACAGGGAGGCACGGGAGGGAGGGGGCGAGACGGGCTCCCCACCGCCACTGCGGCGCACTGCCAGACTCAAGTGCCAGACAGGGTTGTGAACTGTATGATAATTATCGTACTTGTACGATAATTTGACTATCCGTACGATGTACGATGCATGGTTGAGAATCGTACACGAAAATACGATAGTTGACTCACAAATATAATTACATTATAAAGCATACAAAAATTGTCATCACAAAAACAAAAACAAAATCTGTCGCTGTCAACTTCCGCGCGCGAGAAAGAGAGTGAGTTTTGAGTTTGACTTTTGGTCCTTTGCATGACATGGATTTGGACCGTTGCTTGCCGCATTAGAACGCAGATTGTGGGAGGGTATTTAGCAAGATTAATCTTACCAAGACAAAGGTAAGAAACTGACTTCTAACGGGAACCATACTTGGTTCTCTTCCAGCAGCGCAGTGTGTAAGGGAAAAGGGAGATTGTGTTACTTTCATCCCTACACATGATATGATAAGTCAATGACAACTGACACACTATCATTATAAGCGCCAGCTGACACAGGGGATAAATGAATAATAGAGGAGGAACAGGAATTTCTTTTGAGGATGAAGCTACGTAGAGTTATAGAGTTCAGCTTCTTTTGAGTCATTATATGTGTTACTGTATTTATTCTAGTTTTATTTGATTTCATTTATTTTGGAAAAAATAAATTAACATGGAATTTTGTGTCATGATTGGATATATTATATATTTTGGTGAAAAGAGAAAATATTTTTAAATGTGGAATGCTGAATTCAATGATGTATATAGTTATCTACTGACTATATTATTTTAGCTAAAGTTGTACGATACTCTATCTGAAAATACGATAATTTTGGTGGCTCGGTACGACAATGTGGGCTACAAAAGTTCACAACCCTGATGCCAGATCACATTTGCAAAACAAGCTAGTTGCCAGTTCGGTAGTGGCGGTGGAGCAGTGGAGAGAGTGGAGGAAGGCACCTGCATGCCATTATAATAACTTTCATATCTCCATCCTTACACAAGTATTGCAGAATTGTGTGATATTTTAACTGCAGTAAAAGGTAAGTTATAGTAATGGGCAGTGTGTGTGCCGTTAGTGTAGTGTAGTGTAGTGTAGTGTAGTAGTGTAGTGGGCACCGTTGGTCTTTCACCCATGGTCTTGTCCACGCGAGTTGGCTCGCGATCGCCAGTTTCACCCTCTCAGTGGGAGTTTGGAGCTCATTATTACCGATCTTTGGGTAATGCTAGGACCTCATATACCACACACACCCATCCCCTTGCTCAAGGGGGACAGTGCCGCCCGAATTTCACATTGGAAAAATCCCTGGGAATGAGCGGGGGTCGGGGATCGAACGCCGGACCACAGAATGATGCCGGGCGCCCTAATTAACTGAGCCACACGGACGGTAATATATTCCGTGTGTGTGTGTGTTGTCTGTGTGTGTGTGTGTGTGTGTGTGTTTTACTGTAATTACTTCAAATCTTCTGGAATTTACTTCATATTTTTCTGGAATATCTTGTAAATTAATAATAGTTACAAGTTGCCCTACTATGGTCAAACAGTTAATTCAGTAGGTATGTATATAGGTGGGTCACATCATGCCACCAGACAAGTGTTGGTTGTGTCTGTGTGGGTGTGTCAATGTGTTAGAGGAAGTAATGAAGTGGGAACGCAGCAGCTACGCAGTAATTGCTGTCGTGAACAGGAATTGGACGTGTATTATGAGCTTGGATACGTCACGTGTATTGTCAAGGCTACACGGTTGCCAGGACGTGCTTTTGATGTGTATAAACAGCCTGGATACGTGTATTGTCCAGCCACTAGACGTGTTTTTGACGTGTATTAAGAGCTTGGATACGTGTATTGTCCAGCCACTAGACGTGTTTTTGACGTGTATTAAGAGCTTGGATACGTGTATTGTCCAGCCACTAGACGTGTTTTTGACGTGTATTAAGAGCTTGGATACGTGTATTTGTCCAGCCACTAGACGTGTTTTTGACGTGTATTAGAGCTTGGATACGTGTATTGTCCAGCCACTAGACGTGTTTTTGACGTGTATTAAGAGCTTGGATACGTGTATTGTCCAGCCACAAGACGTGTTTTTGACGTGTATTAAGAGCTTGGATACGTGTATTGTCCAGCCACTAGACGTGTTTTTGACGTGTATTAAGAGCTTGGATACGTGTATTGTCCACCCACTAGACGTGTTTTTGACGTGTATTAAGAGCTTGGATACGTGTATTGTCCAGCCACAAGACGTGTTTTTGACGTGTATTAAGAGCTTGGATACGTGTATTGTCCAGCCACAAGACGTGTGTTTGACGTGTATTAAGAGCTTGGATAGTGTATTGTCCAGCCACAAGACTGTTTTTGACGTGTATTAAGAGCTTGGATACGTGTATTGTCCAGCCACTAGACGTGTTTTTGACGTGTATTAAGAGCTTGGATAAGTGTATTGTCCAGCCACAAGACGTGTTTTTGACGTGTATTAAGAGCTTGGATACGTGTATTGTCCAGCCACAAGACGTGTTTTTGACGTGTATTAAGAGCTTGGATACGTGTATTGTCCAGCCACAAGACGTGTTTTGACGTGTATTAAGCTTGGATAGTGTATTGTCCGCCACTAACGTGTATTAAGAGCTTGGATAAGTGTATTGTCCAGTCACAAGACGTGTTTTTGACGTGTATTAAGAGCTTGGATACGTGTATGTCCAGCCACAAGACGTGTTTTTGACGGTATTAAGAGCTTGGATAAGTGTATTGTCCAGTCACAAGACGTGGTTTTTGACGTGTATTAAGAGCTTGGATACGTGTATTGTCCAGCCACAAGACGTGTTTTTGACGTGTATTAAGAGCTTAGGATACGTGTATGTCCAGCCACAAGACGTGTTTTTTGACGTGTTTTAAGAGCTTGGATAAGTGTATTGTCCAGTCACAAGAGTGTTTTTTGACGTGTATTAAGAGCTTGGATACGTGTATTGTTCCAGCCACAAGACGTGTTTTTGACGTGTATTAAGAGCTTGGATACGTGTATTGTCCAGCCACTAGACGTGTTTTTGACGTGTATTAAGAGCTTGGATACGTGTATTGTCCAGTCACAAGACGTGTTTTTGACGTGTATTAAGAGCTTGGATACGTGTATTGTCCAGCCACTAGACGTGTTTTTGACGTGTATTAAGAGCTTGGATACGTGTATTGTCCAGTCACAAGACGTGTTTTTGACGTGTATTAAGAGCTTGGATACGTGTATTGTCCAGCCACAAGACGTGTTTTTGACGTGTATTAAGAGCTTGGATACGTGTATTGTCCAGTCACAAGACGTGTTTTTGACGTGTATTAAGAGCTGGAAGGTATGTCAGCACAAGACGTGTTTCTGACGTGTATTAAGAGCTTGGATACGTGTATTGTCCAGTCACAAGACGTGTTTTTGACGTGTATTAAGAGCTTGGATACGTGTATTATCCAGGCAACAGGATTGCCGGGACGTGTAGATTTTTTCGACTAAATTTAAGCAAAAAGTTAATTAATTACCTTGGCCGTGAAAAATTGACTGCCAAATCAATGTTTCAAGTAATCCCATATAGTAATGTCTCAAGTTGTCCTTTATGGTAATCCCTTATAGTAATCCCTCAAGTAATCCCTTTAGTAATCCCTCAAGTAGTCCCTTATAGTAGTAATCCCTCAAGTAGTCCCTTATAGTAGTAATCCATCAAGTAATCCCTTAAAGTAATCCCTCAAGTAATCCCTTACGGTAAT
Source organism: Chionoecetes opilio (assembly GCA_016584305.1). Lineage (NCBI taxonomy): Eukaryota > Metazoa > Arthropoda > Malacostraca > Decapoda > Majidae > Chionoecetes > Chionoecetes opilio. Next base: position 25,467 of record JACEEZ010011953.1, on the reverse strand, counting down.
CCCTCAGTAATCCCTTATGGTAATCCCTAAAGGTTTTTTTTTTTTTTTTTTTTTTTTTTTTTTTTTTTATAACTATTTTTTTTTTTTTTTTACATTTGTGCCTATAGCGCCTGTAGGCAGTGGTGACCCAGGGCTCGGATGGTAGGCTCTGGAGGTTCACTTGAGGGCTGTGATGGTTGGTCCTCGCCCATGGTGGCGCAGGCAGGATTCTTATAGTGACGCCTGTGATTAGAGGCTCATGCCGCCCCCCTGTGTCCAAGGGCGTAGCCAGAGGGGGGGCCAATGGGGCCATGGCCCCCCCCAATTCAACACACTACTGTAGGAGTAGGGTATAATTTCATCAATTTTACTATATTGAATATCATGCAAAGAACCAATAAATGGCCCCCCATAGGGCTCAATATGCCCCCAATTAAGTTATATCTTCAAAAAAATTCTCTGGGGGGCTTACAGCGCCTCCCAGACCCCCAGCTGATAAGGCACCCACCCCTCAACCATCATTGGGAGGTGGCCCCCCCCCCCAATTATTTTTCCTGGCTACGCCCTTGCCTGTGTCCTCCGATGCACTCGCAATCGAAGATAGAGTTAATGGGCAGGGCATGTAGGTGTTCTTAGGCCACTCGACGGTGCAGAAAGGTTTTGGGTTTCTTCGGGGATCGAACTCGGGTCACCGAGAACGCCAGTCGGAGACGCTAACCACTCCGCTACCGCCTCCCCAAATCCGAATAAGTAATCCCTTATGGTAATCCCTCAGTAATCCCTTATAGTAATCCCTTATAGTAATCCCTTATGGTAATCTATCAGTAATCCCTTATGGTAAACCCTCAAGTAGTCCCTTATAGTAGTAATCCCTCAGTAATCCCTTATGGTAATCCCTCAGTAATCCCACAAGTAATCCTTTATGGTAATCCCTCAGTAATCCCTTAAGTTATCCCTCAAGTAATTCCTTATGGTAATCCCTCAAGTAATCTCTTATAGTAATCCCTCAAGTAATCCCTTATGGTAATCCCTTATAGTAATCCCTCAAGTAATCCCTTATAGTAATCCCTTATGGTAATCCCTCAAGTAATCCCTTAGAGTAATCCCTCAAGTAGTCCCTTATAGTAGTAATCCCTCAAGTAGTCCCTTATAGTAAACCCTCAAAGTAATCCCTTATGGTAATCCCTCAAGTAATCCCTTATGGTAATCCCTCAAGTAATCTCTTATAGTAATCCCTCAAGTAATCCCTTATGGTAATCCCTTATAGTAATCCGTCAAGTAATCCCTTATAGTAATCCCTTATGGTAATCCCTCAAGTAATCCCTTAGAGTAATCCCTCAAGTAGTCCCTTATAGTAGTAATCCCTCAAGTAGTCCCTTATAGTAAACCCTCAAAGTAATCTCTGATGGTAATCCCTCAAGTAATCCCTCAAGTAGTCCCTTATAGTAGTAATCCCTTATGGTAATCCCTCAGTAATCCTTCAAGTAATCTCTTATAGTAATCCCTCAAGTCTAGTCCCTTATGGTAATCCCTCAAGTAATCCCTTATAATAATCCCTCAAGTTGTCCCATATAGTAATCCCTTACGGTAATCCCTCAAGTTGTCCCTTATGGTAATCTCTTATAGTAATCCCTCAAGTTGTCCCTTATGGTAATCTCTTATAGTAATCCCTCAAGTTGTCCCTTATGGTAATGCCTCAAGTAATCCATAATAGTAATCCCCCAAGTAAACCATAATAGTAATCCCTCAAGTAAACCATAATAGTAATCCCTTAAACAGGAACTCCCTTGTATAGTTCTCACGGCCTCTTGTAGCTTCTTTTATTTTCTTATATTCTTATGTTCTTAAGTAATCTCATAACAATCTCTAATATTATAGTACATTTTCACACCCTTGGGAAAATACCCTCGCACTAACGGACAATCGGCTTTAACAGACCACTTCTCCCCCCTTTTAGTCCGTTAAATCGAGGGACGACTGTATATACTCCCTTATGGTAATCCCCTCAAGTAATCCCCCCCCTCCCCCCCCGTGGCTTACAGATGAGTGCCGTTGCCGTCGTGACCACGTGGGGTCCGGTCATCCTGAGGATGCTGCCGCAAATCATGAGTGTCGGCCAGGACCTGTACGCCCTGTGGTGCACCATGAGGGGAACAGGACGCCAGAACGACGCGGTGTTGCAGGTGAGTGTTGCGGGAACCTTGCCTGGCCTTGCCCCTACATCAATTGACTTTTAATAGGAAGGATTTGTATAGGTGGTCAGTTGATCTTGCCTTGCCCCTTGTAGTACAGGCGTCAATAACCCCGCAGTTGCGGCGCCTTAAAACTATAATCTCTCTTGCCCCTTGTAGTGTTGAGGGGCCCGTATCCTCGTATCCCGTTAATCTTTACTCGTACTTGGTGCTCTTAAGTGTAACATTTGGAATAAAAGCCATCCTCATCAACTGTAAGCAGTGGCGTCACCGCGGGGGGGCTAAGGGGGACTTAGCCCCCCCAAGCCAAGGACTCAGCCCCCCCAAAATTGCTGCTAGTAGCCTGCTACCCAAAAACAATAAAAAGGAATATTTATCCAATTTTCCATGCCAGAGCAAAACCTTATTTTTCACACTTTTATAGAAAAATTGGTTTGATGTTTCATGTAAATGTTGAAATATGTTTGCTAACAAACCTTGAAATTACTAAGTATATTCTATTATAGAGATATTCTATAGAACCTCCGTTACCTCTTCCAAACCAAGCTGATTCTCTGGCTACTGCTTTGTTGGGAGAAACTTGGGGAGCTAGAATTAAATATCAGTAAATTGATAGCGCAGTGTTATGATACTGCATCAGTAATGAGTGGCAGAATCAGTGGTGTGCAGGCACTGATTAGAGAATCAGCCAAAAATCCATGGTTTTATGTCCCTTGCTCTACTCACAGATTACAGCTGGTGATAACCCACACTGCTGGCTGCTTACCAAAGGTAGCCGAGTTTTTTAACTTGATTTCAGGCCTGATAAACTTCATCCGTAGTTCAACCTTACGCCATAACATCTTTCTAGACTTCCAAAGGGACAGGAAATTGCCAGTTCTTGAGCTTCCCAAAGTGTGCCAGCACAAATGGGAATACAACCATAATGCCCTTAAGGCAATTTTCAAACGGTATGAGATCCTGACAGAAACTCTTGAAGATTTGTCTATCCATGGACGCTCTGGTGAAGAGAAGGCCTTAGCTTATGGACTTCAGCAATCTTTGAATAAATTTGAGATTGTTTTCTTACTGATTAATTTCACTGAAATTTTTGACATTACAACCCCACTTTCAAAGGTTTGGCAGAGTGAGGATATGGATCTTGCTGCAGCAGTTAACATGGCACAGGAAACAATAAAAGTTCTAAAAGATAGAAGAACTTCAGATGACCATTTCAATACCATTTGGGAAAAGGCAGTTAAATTTGCTGCAGGAAGAAACATAACTGTAGCTCAGCAGCAACCTTCAAGTTCAAGAAGGCAAAGGAAGCCATCGTCACGGTTGTTAGGATCCATTGTAACTGAAACCATAGGCCAACGAGACACCTCTGAGAGAGATGAAGACCCTAAATCTCACTGTAAAAGATGTCTTTACTATCCCATCCTAGACAAGGTACTCGTTGAATTTGGGCACAGGTTTGATGAACCAAAGAGCATTCTACTTGGTGTATCTGCTTGTCATCCTTCGTCCCCGAACTTTCTAAATGAAAATTATTTGAAATATCTTGCTGACCAATATGGCATTGAAAATGAGAGCCTCCATGCAGAAGTTCTTGTTGCTCAGAAAACATTAAACGATGGAAAATCCATCTCTGGTGCTTTAGACAAACTAAAGCCTCTAAAGCAATGTTTCACCCCACTCTGGACTTTAATGCATTTGGCTCTCACTGTCCCTGTCAGTAATGCTAAATGTGAACGATCATTCTCTGTACTGAAGCTTGTCAAAACGTACCTCAGGGCAACAATGGGTCAGAAACGGCTGACCAGTCTAGGTACAATTTCAATTGAAAAAAGGTGTGGTGGATTCACTCGATCTTGATGTAGTAGTTGACAAATTTGCCTCTCTTCCAATACTGTCACAATCAAACTCGGGAGAATCCACCAAACGGCAGTTGCCCCTAACTCTTACTTAACGTAGACCATAAGTGGTCAGGGATTAACCCCTTCAGCACCAGGGTTACGATCATCACACAGTCCTGCAGTACATACCACTGTACCATCGTCCTGGTGCTGTAGTGGATAAGGCAGTGGGAGCCAGGGTAAGGCAGTGGGAGGCAGGGTAACACAGGACGGGAGGCAGGTTAACACAGTGGGAGGCAGGTTAAGGCAGTGGGTGGCAGGGTAACACAGGACGGGAGGCAGTGGGAGCCAGGGTATGGCAGTGGGTGGCAGGGTAACACAGGACGGGAGGCAGGTTAACACAGTGGTAAGCAGGTTAAGGCAGTGGGAGCCAGGGTAAGGCAGTGGGAGGCAGGGTAACACAGGACGGGAGGCATGTTAACACAGTGGCAGGCAGGTAAAGGCAGTGGGAGCCAGGGTAAGGCAGTGGGAGGCAGGGCAACACAGGACGGGAGGCATGTTAACACAGTGGTAGGCAGGTAAAGGCAGTGGGAGCCAGGGTAAGGCAGTGGGAGGCAGGGTAACACAGGACGGGAGGCAGGTTAACACGTACAGTGGGAGGCAGGTTAAGGCAGTGGGTGGCAGGGTAACACAGGACGGGAGGCAAGTTAACACAGGACGGTAGGCAGGTTAAGGCAGTGGGAGCCAGGGTAAGGCAGTGGGTGGCAGGGTAACACAGGACGGGAGGCAGGTTAACACAGGATGGGAGGCAGTGGGATCCAGGGTAAGGCAGTGGGAGGCAGGGTAACACAGGAAGGGAGGCAGGGTAACACAGGACGGGAGGCAGGTTAACACAGTGGTATGCAGGTTAAGGGGCCCGGGGGGGGAGGCAAGTTAAATCGGCTTTTAGTTACTTTATCATGATCATGTACTTTATTCTGTTTAACTACAGTATCCCATGTACCTGTTTTTGTGCAATAAGAGAAATACCTTGAATATATTGTAAGTTTATATTTATATATTTTTTTCATTATCAAGATAAAACCTTACTGAGAAACAAACCAAAAACATACATTGTGCAATTCCTTTGTGTTTGTTAGTGGAGAGAGAAAAATGGCAATTTTATTATTTTGTATAAACAATAAAAATTTTCTTCAAATTATCAAATTTAGTTAATACTAGCCGCAAAGCCGCCCTCCGGGCGGACTTTTTGGCTAGCTCCTGCGGAGGGCTATTGGTGGGCCTTCGGCCCACTACCTGTGTTTGGTGGGCCTTCGGCCCACCAAAACTTTGTCCATCACTCCATCCCTTTGTCCATCACCCCATCACCCCCCACCCATTCACTCACCCGTCACCCCACACCCATTACCCATCACCCCACCCATTCACTCACCCATTACCCATCACCCTACATCAAGGTTTCCTCAATTCTCGCAACCCACTTTTTTTTTCACAATTCTCGCAAATAGGCTGCTAAAAAAAAAAAAAAAAAAAAAGTGATCGGATCATCTCATAAGTGGGCTTAAAACCTTCCCCTGGTCGACCCGGTTCCAAAAATGTGCCACATGAGGGGATTCCGCCACAGGGGGCGGCACCTATCGCGGACAGACAGACACACACACACACACACTTTCGCTTATATTATTATAGATGGTATGATGCATGGTATAACTCTATTAATTTATGTGTCATGTAATTAAAGCTTAATTCCACTTTCTTCTCTTTTTTGGGCCTCAAAATTACCCTGGAACTGATTAATTTTCAAAATTACCCACCGACCCCCCAGCTGGATAGGCTCGCTGCGCTCGCCCATCACCACCCCGGGGCTAAAGCCCCCCCAAATTTTTTTTCCTGGTGACGCCACTGACTGTAAGAGTATTTCAAATTTTAAATAATAAATAATAATAGCTTTAATTTACCCACATTTAATAATAAAGGCCGTATATTAATAAGCCTCATTGTCTTCTCTCCTTTTCAGGCCATGAGGTTACTGAACAAATACCAGGATGACATCGGTAGACTCCTACAGGTAAGTGACAGGGAGGGAAGAAAGGTGGGAATGTTAGACAGACACATGCAGTTGAATAATAATACTAATGTAAAAAAGAGGTGATGAGGGAGACGCGAGCTGTGAGGCGAGTACTTTATTCCTTATTAGCCCCGTGTGATACCCGCTTTATAAACTATAGTTTCGCCTTTACTGGAGAAACTAGCAAGGAATAAAGTATCAGTAAAGTATAAAGTAAAATAGGAATAAGGAGTAAAGTGTCTCGTTCATCTCTTATTTTATACCCTGTCAATATGTCAATAGGCTCCTACATGTAAGTGACAGGGAGTGAAGAAAGGTGGCAATGTTAGACAGACACATGCAGTTAAATACTAATACTAATAATAACTGATATCTTTGATCATGTTCCTTTTCTTTCACATCTAGGCCGCAGCAGAAGGGGGATCTGTTGGAGGGATGCAATCCGACATTGAACAATCAATAAAATGGGTACAATCGTATCTTTGGCAGGAATTCCTCACCCTTTAACCATGCTCAGGGTCACCCAGCAGAAGAAGGATCTGTTAAACTGCCATCTATAACAATCAAGAGACGGGGTGGGGGTTTCCAGGAAACCCACCGCCCCCCCTTCCTTTGGTGGACCCAAACTAAAATATTTAACTAATAGGTTTTGAGTGGGTTTTTCAGTTAATCTGCAAATTCCTTTGTGCAAATCATTTTTCTATATTTTACGTATTAATAATTGCTACTTTTAAATCAATTTTTATATATATATATATATATATATATATATATTATATATTATATATATATATATATATATTTTGACTGAGGTACGAATTACGAAAATATTACCCTACCGTACCGTATACATGCCCTGGGTCACGTAAGCAGCCGTGGCAGCCTCAAGATTATCTTACCACAGCTTCTTTTCTAAGGGCATGAGGCACAGAGGCGGGAAGGGGCGGGGTAGCGTGCATGGGGGAAAGGGGCGGGGTAGTGTGCATGGGGGGGGGGAAGAGCGGGGTAGCGTGCATGGGCGGGAAGGGCGGGGTAGCGTGCATGGGCGGGAAGGGGCGGGAAACACCTCTACGCCCCTCTCTCCTTGACGAGTGTGGTTTGGTGGACAAAGCTTATAGTCAGACTTATTTAGGAAACTTTCGCGGAATAAGAGCTTTCCGGAGTCTTATTTTATCTTATCTTATTTATCTATTTATATTATTATCGTATTTATCAAGTTTTATTATTATTATTAGAGGTGGATCAGCTGATAGCTACGTGGCGTTTGTTGTCATTCTCGATGTTTTGCACGCGTAGAATGTAACACTGGTGCGGCAAGTTACACGATAAAATAGACGAATAACTTCACTCATTGTTCCTCCCATACACGCACACGATTCACATGCACTATTTCAATCATTTTATGTATGTAGGTATGCATTTGCACGCATTCACACCCGCCAGCTCCTTGAATTCACTGTACACTTCGCTCACACACACCTGCGTCACGATAGCCAAGCGGTACCTGGAACTGTCGCCTATAGGAACACTCGCCGACGTCGACGAGTGTTCCTATTTTTCACGTCGGTGGTGTTCCCATTACCCGTGTTTCTGCATTCAGTGATTAAATACCAACAATAGCCTGAATAGTTAGGCTAGGTTATGTAGTTAGGTTAGGTTAGATTCCTTTTCATATATTGCAAGTTGAACTGTCGCCTAAAATGTACACGTCGGCGAGTGTTCCAATGTCGGCTTAAGTTCTGGGTGGTTGTTTCGCGCACAGTTCCATAAACCAGCCAAGCCACCATCACGCCACTCCCCGTTTGTCCGAGGTTATATCCTGCAATCTACCCTTATTAAACTATCACTCACGTTCACTACAGGGATGGGGAACGTTGCGGCTTACGGGCTATCACGATCACTTCATGAAATACGGTCTGTTATCGCGGAAAATATCACAAATACAGTGCGGTGATCCAAGGCACAGCTGTGATGGCGCTTAAGGCGCGGTCACACGGACAATTTTTCTGGCAATATTACACCCGGCAACGCAAACGCGGCCCAAACTCTGATATAATTGCGAGTTCTAATGACAATTTATGATGACCAACGTGTCGGTCTTTCGGCAAGATATATTGCTGCAATATCCTTCCACCAATGCATATTATTTGACATTAATTTTTAATGCACGCTCTAATTCAATATACAGAAGCTGAAATACATAGCTACAAAGTGGCAAGAACCGATTACAAGACGAATTGTGAAGCCCTGTACACTTTTGTACGTGTTTTTAAGCGATTTGAAGGATACAAAACACCAAGAAAAATTTAAATGAGTTATGGCTGGTATACATTTTCCTTGTTGACGGTCTATTAGTAACTAAAACTTTTAGGGGATACCAACTTATTGATCACTTTGATGTTGACTTGAATGTTTTATGTCTGACGCACTTGCCATACACAAGAATCCATTTCAATTATTCACCACCCTATTTGTGAACCAGTTTCTCCCTATTTCTCCCTATTTTTCCAAAGACGCTTCTTCAGATACATCTTGAGAAGCCCAAATTGCCATTCAAATTATTGCTACCTCTGAAAATCCGTGTGACCAAAACACGGCAAGGTGTTGCCTTTGCTGAATAATTGCAGCCTGAATATTGACGGAAAAGTTGCTCATGTGACCGCGGCTTTATACTTCAAAGTTACTGAACCACCGTTGCCAGATCCACGAATACTCTTACATTTCACTATATTTATTTTTCATTTCCCCGTCATAGGTCAATAATTATAAAGATAACAAAGTAAAATAATAATACATGCATACAATTTGTATATGTATCTAGGCTTCTACATAATGCAGCAGATAATCATAACAATTGTGCAAATTATGACTAAGGCCTGGTTCACACTTCACGTATTTGCTACGTCCGTCTTGTTATCGTGACGTCACCGTGACGTCACGATGACGTTACCTCGTCTCATTGGTCGATCACTCCCGCTCGCTCTTGTCAGAAAACATTGCAGTATAAAACCTCCTTGCTTTCCTTACTTCTCCCTTTTGTACCCATGACACACCTATTACCCCCTTCACTATATCCCCCTTCACTCCGGGCCAAATAGACGGGCTGTGGTTCGGGTTAGGGTCTGACAGTTAGTGACCACAATCGGGATTTAAGGTACCAGGGGTCACTGCGCAGGAGGCATTGAAGTGTACGGCGTCCTACATGGAAAGTACACAATCGCAGTGGATTGAACGGAGCGGGGCCCTGATGACTGTCCCTCCCAAGGAAAGCGCCAGGCAAGGCTGCCGCACCACCCTTTAACCTCCACACTGTGTTCACACCATTACAAAAAACACATAACATGACCTATCTATCAAGCACTAAACCTCCCCCCACAAACTAGTAGTAGTTAGCCATAGATTACAGCTTTCAACTTTCCTCACAAATTCCATGCAGTTTTTCTATATTGCATGGTATCACTTCTTTTCCGGCCAGCTTCGGTGGGGGATGGGTGGGTGAGGAGGACCCTTCTACTTCCTATCCTTTCTCTCTTATTATCTAGTTAGTGTAGTATAGTTAAAGAAAAACAGTCTTGTAAGGGACCTATCGGTCTGTTGCTGTTTGTGTTTCCTTTGTATTCCTTTGTATTCCATCTATATAGCGCTACAATCCCCTGACAACAGTCTCTTTCAAAGGTTACAAATGGAATCTGTTTTAGCGGGGTCACAAGTGTTGCCACATATCGCAGTCGTGGGTGTATTTTTCAAGTCACTAATAATTACTACCTATTACACGGCCTGTAGAAGGTATTTGTGACGTAGCGTGATGCTGTAGGAAGGATGGTATAAGTAAATACTAGAGGGGCACGTGAGAGGGGTTTGAAATAGTTCAACTAGAGAAAAACGAGAAATAACGCATTTTAAAATACACAAGAGGTAGTGGTGGTGGTCGAGCTTACTTTCAAGCAGGGGTTGCCGCTTTTCCACCTTAAAGCAGCGGGAAAAAAATTTTTCAATCATGTTTTCTTCCATTACAATATGTCTTCCAGAATCATGATAATAAATATATTTTTAAAACAGCCCTTGGAAAAAGGGCATTATTTTGATTTTGCAAAACTGTTCATAATGTTTTTAAAAATTGTGGGCCCCCCGCTCACGAGCGCCCCAAAAAAAAATTGGGGGCCCGGGGCTTTTTCCAGACGAGTTTTCAAGGCACACAAGCGGGAAGTGACGTAGGGACGCACTTTGGCAAGAGGAGTAGCAAATAGGGAAAGTGTAAACCCCGCTTAAAGCAGAAATTTTTCCCAGGTTAGTACCTACCAAAAGGGTTCATTTTCGGGCGGGGGTAAGTCAGATTGATCTTGAGGAAGTAAGGGTCAATGACCTCAATTACATTGAAATTGTCATTTTTTCCGATTTGGTGCAGTTTGTTTTTTTGGGAATCATTAAAAAGGGTTTATTTTGCCATGTTTTGGGCCCCTTTTATCTTTGGAGAGCCTATTTTAATAATCACAGAATGAAAACCCAACGAAAAATTGTTTTAAAATGAGGTAGTGACCAAAAAAACAAATTATTAAAATACACATTTAGGATGTGGTGTCCGAACAGTTTGCGTGAAATCGTGTTAAAAGATCATCTGGAAACCCTTTAAATTTTTCAATGTGCACTAAACATGCTATAAGTTTAAAGTACAGTGAGGTCAGTTACCTTAACAATGAAGTAATACGGTAATGTAATACAAAAACCATATCCATATAGACGCATAAATATAAATGTTTTGATTGAAACTAACATCCCCGAACATTGCAATAATGCAGTGCATTGAGTGCAGCCTTGGGCACTTGCAGGGCCGGTACACCCCTCTTGCAGCCGCAGTGGATCATTCGTGGCAAGATTTTGATCCCTTGGGCAGTCGCCAAAGAGGCTGCCCCCCCAGGGGTTTCCCCTTTTGTCAGCCCCAGCAATGGGATTGATACTCTGGATTCGGGACCGGGATTTTGGTTCCAGCATTTGCCCTGGAAGATGCCCGTTGATATCTGCTGGAGTGCGCCTGCGTTGGGGGGAATGTTTTCTAGAGCCCAGATTGTGTGCGAAGGCGTTTCCAGCACTTCATTCCATGGTGTCACGGGCGGTCTACATCAGACAACGAAGCGTCCAGCAGGAATGATCCTCATCACATCACTTGGCATGCGTAAGAGTTTTTCAAAGCATCAGTCCCCGTGGGAACACTTTCCAAGTCTCCCAGGCAGTCTTTTTCCCTTGCCAGCGAAAAAAGGGGACACAGCTTCGTCACAGACACAGAGGGCCCAGCCAGCAGCCAGGAGGTGGGGGGCCCTTTGAGGACGGGTACAGCCGGTGCAGTGAAGTGTTTCGTTTCATGGCAGCAGGGGGCCCACACTTGTGTAACTGATGGCAGGGGTGTACCGACTTGGCGGAAGAGAGTTTTGCCCAATCACCACTACACCAGGGTTCGAGTCCCCTTGTGTGGGGATTTTTGAAATTAGGGAATACCTGTGCCATGAAAAGAATCCTTGGCTGTCGCAAGAGCGGGGGTTAGGTCAATATTATCGACGCCCCAGTATGAACAGTCCCTTGCGCAGCTTGGGTGGGAAAACAACTTTTCCAGTTGAAGCGTGGCAGACACCTTTGGGCAATATTGCTGTGAGCTGTAGTAATCTACATAGGGAAAAACCCCACCCTAGGCTGACAGTGTGTAATCGACCTTGTCCGGTCACAGGTGAATCTTGAGGGCAAGAGAGGGGGAGTGGGGTTTTCTCTCACGGCTGTGGCGCATGGGGTTGACTCCACACGCGTGATGTTTTTACATGTGAAACCAGTAGCGCGTACGTAAGAGCAGCAGTTGTGGTGCTTGTGTTGCCAATTTTAGTTGGTGTTTGATGTTCCCCCCATCGAGGATAATGTTCACCAGAGCAAGGAGGGTGGTGTACAAAAATTTTTTGGGTATAAAAGGGGAAACCCTGGTCGAAACATTTTCTACGATTTTACCTGGTGTTTAAGTGCATGGCATCATGTCATATCACGGGCCCTTTTTCAGGGGGGGCCCTATATCTTTCTCAAACAAGAAAGTTTTTCCGGCCGAGAAGGGGTCTCAGATCGGAAGCCAGAAAGAAGTCGTCCCTTTAGTCTGGGTGGGTATTTTTTTGGTTTTCCGTTGGCACCCCGCTGCCCAGTCTCGTCTTGTAGAGGTTAGCCACGTCCGAGAGTTTAAATACAGGGGCCCTTGTCCCATCTGCGCATGTCCCCCATGAATACCCCCAGCTAGAAAGGCTATGCCATGGACGATCCCCATCCTTGCCTTTAGGTGGCTGGTCGATTTTTTGTTAATGCACGGGGGGCAGTTTCGATGGTATTTTGCCCCATGGCAATCATGTCTCTGCGACGCTTTGCCCGCAGTTCAGTGTCCCCCAAAACAGTGGCCATCTCGAAGTTTTGCAATTTCCCCTTTTTAGCTGCTTCGGGAAGTTGCAGTTCCCGCTGGCTAATTGCAGAAGAAAAAAGTAGGGGCGGGTGACGTGGAAGCCTGTGGGCAGTGCTGGTGTGTGCACGGTTGGAGTACCGGTACTAGATTTCGTCCTGAAGGATTTGTGCTCTGCTGGTCAAACATTTTTTTAAAAACTTTAAACGACATTAAATTTTGCCCTGAGCACTGTGTCCTAAGGTAGCTTTTACGCCATCGCCATATCAGTCTGTTTTACTTGAGTTCATTTGGGATGTGCCCAATTTCTTGAACTGGAGGAGGGGTTTTGTCAATGTGCATAACCACTACCACCGGTTTCAGGTTTATCTTAGGGGCACTGAAAGGTTATCTGTCTGTTTGGGAAAGAAAAGGGAAAACTCCCAGTTAGTTCTTTGGGGGTGGTCCCTTTATTGCTTGGACGTAGAGGGGTGGGGGGGTTTTGAGGTATGACGCTTGCCCTAGTGAGACAGGTCGGGGATGCTTTTATCTTTGGGTTGGATCATAGGGAGGGAAACCGCAAACCCCCAAAGTACAACAAAAGTGTTAGTACCCGCCACCCCAAATTTTAAATTTATTGGCATTTAATATTTGACAGTTGAGGTAATTACCTTCATGTCCTCAGAGGCAAAGTAGACACCTTAAATAATTACCCAAACCCGGGGAATATGAGACACTTATTGGGAAAACAAATGCATGGTTTTGTACATCATAAAAAATGTTTACCCTTAACCAAAAGACGCCAAACATAAAAATTTGATATTTTTAGGATTTACCCTCACGGTCCTCGAGGTCAAATTTCCTTACCTCCCGATTGAAAATGAAGCTTTGGGGATGTACTAACACTGGTAGAAATTTCTGCTTTAGTCATAATTTTCACAATTCTATGATTGAGAGATTATCGCGGTACTAACAGTATAAAACAAAGATAAGAAAAACGGTTAATGAAAAATCGTTTTCTAAATAACTTAGTAGCTGTAGATACATAAGACATATTAAAAAGATATTAGAAGGTGGTGTGCATTTATTGTGCCCTTTCCCGGATACGAATAGATTTTAAACCATGATTTTTTCCCGCAACACTTTTAGTCGAGGTAAATGAAAAAGCTTTTTATTCTTACTTGTAGCTCCTTTTTTTTTATGTTCTTTAAATTCTTCACCTTTCAGTTAACCGCTGAATAGGAGCTTAAAAAGGAGGCAGCATTTAGGATGGGGATGAAAGGTGCTGGATGTGGGTAGTGTAAGAACGGAATACCGTGAGGTCATGGCCTCTGTGTTCTTTTTTTCTTATTTCTCTCCCCCCTGGGGTTTGGAAAGGGTTTGGTAGAGACGTGGGGTTGAAATTGCAGGGCCCCTGGCATTCGGTCAGGGGTTCGAGTCCGCCTAGTTCATGCTAAAGTGGCGGCGCTTTGTATAGCAAAAAAAAACCTTGTATTTGGGTATTCCAAAGTTTTAGATAGGATAAAAATTTTTAAAATCTTATTTTCTCTCTCTCCCCCTCACTGACCCCCACGGCAGCTTCCAGACAGGGAATAGGGCCCCAAGCCCCCTGCAAAGGGTCAGCTGGAAGTTGGTGAGTCTGCAAGGTGACTACAATACTGCAGCCAAGAGACCAACCATACTTCTGTGGCCAATTTTTTGAGAGAGTGTTGAGTAGGTGCACAGTTGATACCCTTCCTACTAGGTACTACCCTCCTACATATCCAAAGGCCCTTCTACAAATTTTGGGTCTTTGCTATACTACATAAAAAATAATAATATACTATAATACAACCCTATTCCTTTTTTTTTACCCAGTGTTTTCAAAGTACGGATAAAGCGCCACCTCTTTTAGCTTCTTTTTTCTTTGTTTTTATGTTGCCCTGTCGTATTTCATGCCCTTTAGGATTGTGTCGCGGCGTGGCGGCGGCGGGGCGCTGCCGTGCCCCTCCGCCCCACCCTGGAGTCCCCACCCCTCCCCCCTGCCCCCAAGCCAGCCTCATGGCGTCCGCGGAGCAGCTGGAGGGCAAGGTGATCGAGGGGACACACAAAAAACACACAACACACCAAAAACACACACACCAACCCCACACACAAAAACACACCACACACACCACACACACACACACACACACACCCCCAAAAACACTAAAGGTACTCCCTAGTGGGAATGGTAGCAGCTCGGTTCACAAACGAGAAGCCCGGTTTGATCCCCGGGGGAGCGGAAAAGTTGGGCTGTTTCCCTTTAAAACCGAGCCCCCGTCCACCCCGCATGAATGGGGGACCGGGGTTAGCCGGGCGTTTTTGACCCCTCCCGGGGTGCTGGCTTTAGCCAAAACTAAGCATAAAAAATGAAGATAAAAAAAATGTTGTTGGAGGGAGCCCACGAGCGTTTCTCTGGCCCGTAAAAAAAAAAACAAAAATAGATGAATACACACACACACACACGCACTTGCACACAGTTTAAAGAAAAAACTGGATCAAGTAGTCGGGGGACGGGACCCCAGAGTGTAGTAGAGGCCCTGTAAAACACAATATATAAATAAATACAACATAATAGGTAAATAAACCGCACACACACGCACGGACACAGCAAGGATTAAAGTGGGATGGAGGAAACGTATATAAAACCAATTTTAGGAATATAAACGGGACAATAAAACAGAAACTAAACACTGTAGCTGTACAGGTAACAGGGACGGGCGGATATAAAGACTGTAAGATGCAAAAAAGACCCGTTATATCTTTTTGGATTTGACGCTTTGATCGCCTAGGTCCTCTTTAAGTCGTTCCTTAGTTAAAAAGTTTGTCAAAACCCCTTTCCCCTTTGGGATTTTACTTAGATACACACTAACACAAACCAAATTTTAGGGCGATGACACTGGTGCAGCGGTGGTGTTTGGGGGGTGACGATCAGCGGGTTTTCCTTTCCTATGAGCAGAGGGGGAGTAGCCCTC
>JACEEZ010011953.1:0-5000 GCA_016584305.1 Chionoecetes opilio | reverse complement strand
ATTTACCTTAGGCCCCAAGCTGCCCTCCCCCCACACCCGTTTTTTTTGTGCTAGAAACGCCACTGATAATAAATTGGGTCAGTACCTTTAAACAGTATGTGTCCAAGACGCCAGCGTCCCCTCCCTCCTCCACACGGCCATTCCTTAGCCTCCTCCATATATTATCAACCCACCAACACGTAAGTGGACATGGATGGAGGACCATTAACTGGATTACTCCGAGCCTAAAGCGTAATTTATACTTCGCATAATTCAGCCGAGACAATGAAGACTCGGGTATTTATCCTTATTTTTATTCACAAAATAAAAAACAATGAAATTAGGGGTGACGGAGGTGAAGAAGAGAGGGAGGTAAGGAAGAGGAGCGGGCAACAAATGGAATGTGCTAATGGTATTAAAAGGATAAGGAAAAAGGACGGTAAACATAATGCACTGTGTGTTGTACTTGTGGGTTTACTGGTTGGGGTTGATTATTGTCATCGTTTCCAGTAATATTCTGGGGGAGGTAATGGCACAGCTAATTAGGGCCATATGAATTCCTCGTTTACATCCTTATATTATATATGGTATATAATATATAATATATATATATATATAATATAATATATATATATATAATAAATATATTATATATCTATAAATATATATATAACCTATATAGATATATATTATATATATATAATTTTTTTTATTTTTTATTTATCTTTTCTACTCGTTTTAATATCTATTTCACATAATCGTTTTGATGCATTCTACTGTCATACACACTCTATTTCCATTTCCTAATTTTCTTATTTATGTATATATTTTCCCTCTTTAATCCGTATATATCTTTTTCAACAATCGCAGTATTAACTTTTCTGCTCCCTCCCTCCCCATTCAGGCCTCTATTCTTTGCTATCAAAATTTTCTGACCCCTTTTAATTTGCGTCCTTTTCTCCCGTTCGACTTTCTCTTCCACTTTTTCAGTTACTCTCTTCTCGGCCCTTCTCTCACTCACTAAACCACTTTTTTCTCCCTTTGTCGATTACATTGAATTTTCCTTTGTCAACCCTCCGCTATCCTTCGCAAACAGCTTTACCTGCCTCATCTAACCAATACTCGTTCCTCTATCTACCTATCCTCCGACAAAATATTTGATTCGTGACATGCAAGTCTAATATTCCTACATGCCTGCCTGCTTTGCCTTTTTCATGTTAACCCACCCTTGGGGGTGGGGGCCCCCTGCGCCATGATCCTATTAATCTAATTTACCTGCTTATTTTCCTGCTTTATTTGTATCCTTCCTCCTCCCATAAGGCTCAATTGCATTTTTTTATTTACCAGGTGAAAACATTTAGTATCTCTCAATTCGGTATCCGTGTGTACTCGCGCACAAAGATCAATTGATGCAAGTATTTTCAGGAATCGTCTACCTCTTTCTGTTAACAGTCTTCCAGTGTTGAGGTGTGTGTGTGTGTGTATGTGTATGTGGGTGTGTGGTGTTGTGTGGGTGTGTGTGTGTTTTCGTGGCATTCATGTTCACCCATGGTCTTGTCCCGCCATCCTTGGACTCGCGATCGTGCCAGTTTCACCTCAACCGTTGAGCTTTGAGCTCATTAGACCGTATAAGGGGTAATGCTAGGCCCTTACACACCACACAGCACCTTGTTCCCTTTCTCAAGGCTGGTCGTTAACTCGCCCGAAGGTGTCAGTGAAAAATCCCCGAGAGCGATCCCCCTCGGCCCCTCATGTTTGCCAGCTGAAAGCCTCCGCGCACGCATATTTAGTTTCTCTGTTGATTTTTACCCCCACGGTATGTTTTCCAGAAAACCCGTAATAGATACACCATAACGCAATGTATTGCTGAAAAGATCATGTGAGAAAGATCTGGGGTGAGACCTGAGCTCAGACCTCCGACACTTATAGGAAAACAATGTATTGAGCTAGAAATAGAGAGAGAGCCAATAGGGTGTTAGGATTCATTACTATTACAAAAGTGTTAACAGTAAAGTGCTGAGGTTTCTAAAGCTCTTATTTGGCTCTAGCGGTCTGTCAATTCACCTTGACTATGCTGTTCATTTTGGTCTCCATATTACAGGATGGATATAGCCTTGTGTAGAATCATATGCAGAGAAGGATGACCAAAATGATTCATGAGATGCGACCCTAGTTATGAGAAGATATTGACTATTAAATTTGCACTCAACGGTCGAAGACTAGAGTAAGGGGCCGATCAGACAGAAGTTTTTAATACCCGTGACTGCGGGAGCAACAGATTTTTTTAGTACCACCAGTGCGGTATGTGAGTAAAACAGTGACCATTACAGAATTGCATGAAATCACATCAATGTCAGTAGTAAAGATCCGCATCCTGGCAATATATCTATTTTTTAACACAAACGTATGGGGTTGTGGTGTGGTTTTTTGGTCGGAGTTGAAATATCTGGCGCGA
The DNA here is from genome assembly GCA_016584305.1 of Chionoecetes opilio. Taxonomy (NCBI): domain Eukaryota; kingdom Metazoa; phylum Arthropoda; class Malacostraca; order Decapoda; family Majidae; genus Chionoecetes; species Chionoecetes opilio. Next base: position 2,566 of record JACEEZ010011953.1, on the reverse strand, counting down.
ATGGGCACGAAACCAGCTTGGCGAGAGACTGTGAGGGATGCCACACTCCTTGATTTTCGCAAAGACTTGAGGGGATTATTCAAGTATTTCTCCAGTAGTTTAATACTCAAGGTACCGCGTTTGTACCGTACCTTGAATTAAACTGCTGGAGAATACTTGACTTAATCCTCCAAAGACCCAAGATAGACAAAAATATCCCAACGCCATGACCTAATCCCAAGATCTTGGGACAAAATAACCAAGGAGTGGTAGATCCCCCCCTGGTACAGGGTAGTTAGGCGATGGTGGTGTGTGTAGCGGGGCTGACATCAAGGCGTATACTATGTGAACACGTTTGTAGACTTCTACAATGTTGGCGCGGTTTTTGTATGCAATTGAAAATTGCGCTTTCCGGAAGGCCTTGTCGCCGATCGCTCCAGAGCGAGCCCTTCCGGAAGGCTTGCACAGTCGCTCACTCAGGCCAGAGCCCTTTTCGGAAGCTTGCCGCAGCCCACGGTTAATGGGATAAAGGAGATTTAGGAAAGGTTTATTACGGCATTAGAAACCAGGGAAGAACATAAGTACTGATTCAGCTGGAAAGCGTAGCTTTAAAAAAGAAATAGGGAAAAAAAGTTCACAATAGGGTAGTAAATGATTGGAAATGGGACTCAGTAGACAAGAAATAGTGCAGTCTTTGGGAGCTTGAAGGGAGGCTAGATAATTCATGGATGAATGCGGATGAAAAGTGATGTAAGGTAATGTTAGTAACATGAACTACCTCGGTAAGTCTCGCGGCCTCTTGTAGCCTTCTTATTTTCCTTATGTTCTTTATGTTTTTTAGTTCTTAGTAATCGTATTACTCTTAACAGTCTTGGCTTTCCTAATCCTCTAATCTAGGGGGTTATTTATAGTTCTCAATATCTCTCCGCTGGATAGGAAGAGTCGCCCCCCTGGCTTATCATGATTTTTAAATCGTCCACCTGCAACCTATTGATATTAAAAGATATGCATTCCCATCCCTATCCAATACTTATGTGTCATCATTCTCATATTCACATTCTCTTCATTATCAAATCACTTCATAACTTTTGACTTCCCAACCTCTAACTTCTTTATTTTCACCTTTACCTGCAATGACAACTCTATCCACATTATCTTGATTGGTCACCATTCCTACTAGTATAGCCATACACCCTTTAATATTTCATATTTCATATACTTCCGATCTTTCTGATCGGGGACAGTACGTTTTCCGTAAAGGCGGATCTACAGGCGACCTTCCTAGCTTTTCTAACTGAATCTTATTCATCTCTTTTAAGGTTCGGTGAAACTTTTGCTGTTTGGCCGTTTGACATATCAAGCTTTTGATACTTTTCTGGCACAAATCTATCATTTCCAAACTACCCTCATCTCAGTTTCTTATCCTTCGTCTCTGTACCTTCATCTAAGTTTCCTTTCAAACCCGTTCTATTTGCAGCTACTGTAACGGACATTGTTCTTCTCCGAAATCTTACGCAACATGGTGTTTCCCCCTGATTCTGTCCTAGCACCTACTCTCTTTCCTTATTATTTTATTAATGATCTTATAAGTCTAACTCAAAGCCCTATCCACTCCTACGCTGATGATTCTACATTCTACATCATGATTCCTGCATTTCTCAACGTCGTTTATTAGACGCCCAATTCAACAGGAACTCACTCAACTCAACTAAGTGATTCACGGAGAGATGCACCGAACGTTTAACTTCTGATCTTTCTATAATTTCTGATTGGGGCAAAGCAAACCTTGTTTTGTTCAATGTCTCAAAAACCCATTTCTTCTCCTATCTACTCGACAAAACCTACCAGATAACTATCCCCTCTTCTTCATTGACACTCAACTATCTCTTCTTCTACAATGAACATTCTTGGACTACCCTTTACTAAAAATCTGAACTGGAAATCTCACATCTCATCTCTTGCTAAAACAGCTTCTAAGAAGTTAGGTGTCCTGTGGCGTCTGCATCCTTTTTTTTCTCCCTCCCACTTGCTTGCTCTCTACAGGGCCTTATCCGTCCATGTATGGAATATGTCTCACATGTTTGGGGAGGACCCACTCATACAGCTCTCCTAAACAGGGTTGAGTCAAAGCTTTTACTCTCATCAACTCCCTCCTCTAACTGACTGTCTTCAATCTTTAAATCACCGCCGCATGTTGCTTCTCTTGCTATTTCTACCGTGATTTTCATGCTCACTGCTCTTCTGAATTTGCTAACTGCATGTCTCCCCCCCTCCGCGGCCTCGCGGCACAAGACTTTCTATTCATTTCATCCCTATTCTGTCCATCTTCCCAATGCAAGAGTTTAATCATAATCTTTACTCCTTCATCCCTTTCATTGGTAAACTCTGGAACTCTCTTCCTGTTTCTATTTTTCCACCTTCCTACGACTTAAATTTTTTCAAGAAGAAGAGTAACAGACACTTCCCGAACTAAATTGGCCCATCCCCCTTATTTATATTCTCTTACTGTCTTTCTTTATAGGGAATGACAACTAAGCGGGCTTTGTGTTACTCTTTTTTCGTTGTGCCCTTGGCCAGTTCTTTTGAT
>JACEEZ010011952.1:326080-334640 GCA_016584305.1 Chionoecetes opilio | reverse complement strand
AGCCTGGATATGTATATTATTGCTATGGAAATAAAACTTACTTACTTACTACTTACTTACACAACACACACACCACACACACACACACACAACACACACACACACCACACACACACACACACACCACCACACCACACACACCACACAACACACACACACACACACACCACCACACCACCACGAACATAGAATAAGAAATAAACAAATACATACCACACACACACACAAAATAAAGATACGTGTGTGTGTGTGTGGCCAGAGGGCGTGCGGGCGTGGAACAGACGTAGGATGATGATACGTAATGAGAGGGGCGGGGCAAGGAGGAGGCGAGGAGGAGGAAGAGGAGGAGGAGGAGGAGGAGGAGGAGGAAGACGAGGAGGAGTGTGGTCGTTTCAGAGGCGATTGCGTGACTCTGCTCCGCCTTACCTTTCCCTCCCTTCCCTTCCCTCCCTTCCCTCCCTTCCCTCCTTTCCCTCTCTCCCTTCCCCCTCTTCCTTTCCCTTCCCTCCCTTCCCTCCCTTCCCTCCCTCCCCTCCCTTCCTTCCCTCCCTCTCCTCTCTTCCCCTCCCTTCCCTCTCTCCCATCCCTCCCTTCCCTCCCTTCCCTCTCTCCCTTCCCCACTCTTCCTCTCCCTTCCCTTCCCTCCCTCCCTTCCCTCCCTTCCTTCCCTCCCTTTCCTTCTCCCCCTTCCTTCCCTTAATTTACCAGTGGGCCAATTACAAGCAGTCAGGAGGTAGCGACATAATATAGTCTTAGGACAACATTAGATCTCTCTCTCTCTCTCTCTCTCTCTCTCTCTCTCTCTCTCTCTCTCTCTCTCTCTCTCTCTCTCTCTCTCTCTCTCTCTCTCTCTCTCTCTCTCTCTCTCTCTCTCTCTCTCTCTCTCCTCTCTCTCTCTCTCTCTCTCTCTCTCTCTGTAGACAAAGCCCCCACTTGCCATGTCTTAATTAACAGAGGTACCTGAGATTACCCCCATAAGGTACTCCTGTTCCTCCTCCTCCTCCTCCTCCTCCTCCTCCTCCTCCTCCTCCCCACAAGTACTCCTCACACACCTGGGAAATAAGCAATCTTGGTACACCTTTTTGATAGACGCTCACCACCTATGGTCAAGGCTACCACTGGTTTTTTTCTAAGGTTTGTGTTTGTGTGTGTGTTGTATAATGCATTTTATAGTGATTTTGCAGTAAAGAGTAAATAGGAAATACTGATACACAGATAGACACACGAATAGATAGATAGATAGATAGATAGATAGATAGATAGATAGATAGATAGACAGATAATAGATAGATAGATAGATAGATAGATAGATAGATAGATAGATAGATAGATAAATAGACAGATAGATAGATAGATATATAGATAGATTGGTAGATTAAATAGATAGATCAATAGTCATACTGATAATCTCCTAAATCCTTCCTGAATGGTTCACGTAAATACTAATCCTTTTATCCTATTCTCTCTCTCTCTCTCTCTCTCTCTCTCTCTCTCTCTCTCTCTCTCTCTCTCTCTCTCTCTCTCTCTCTCTCTCTCTCTCTCTCTCTCTCTCTCTCTCTCTCTCTCTCTCTCTCTCTCTCTCTCTCTCTCTCTCTCTCTCTCTCTCTCTCAAGTCGTTCCCCAACAACTAATTATGTTTACCTGAGACGGAAGCGACCAGGTGAAATTAGCCATCGATCTGAGGTTGGCAAAGGCGGGTTGCTGTGAAGAGAGAGAGAGAGAGAGAGAGAGAGAGAGAGAGAGAGAAGAGAGAGAGAGAGAGAGAGAGAGAGAGAGGAGAGAGAGAGAGAGAGAGAGAGAGAGAACTTTTAAACATCCATATAAAACTAAATGGCTGATCATACAAATGACAAAAATATAAAAACGAATAGAAATGCAGAAAAATACAAAACTACAGAGAAAGAGAGAGCGTGTGTGTGTGTGGAGAGAGAGAGAGAGAGAGAGAGAGAGAGAGAGAGAGAGAGAGAGAGAGAGAGAGAGAGAGAGAGAGAGAGAGAGAGAGAGAGAGAGAGAGAGAGAGAGATAAGGCGATAGAGAGAGTCAGAATCGAGAGTCAGCCAGTCAACACTACAGGTTAATGTTCACTATAAGACTGGAAGGCACAGGAACTTAAGAAAGACAGTTATATTTATTTATCAAAGAGGAGGAAGTGAGAAATTAAAGAAGCGGATGTGGATAAAAGTGTGTCAGGTAGAGAAAGGGGGAAAGGGGGAACTATGGGAAAAAAGATACCCATTAATTGTGACCCCGATCAAGCACAGTATGGGTTCCCTTCCACCCTTCCATCTCTCTGTGTTTTTATCATTTCTTCCCATTTCCTTCGTGTTTTATTTTGGCGGGAAAACTGACAAGGTTGAAAAAAATTATGGTAATGATGATGTTTTCTGGATATGACGTGTCTGGATATGGATGTGTGTGTGTGTGTGTGTGTGTGTGTGTGTGTGTGTGTGTGTGTGTGTGTGTGTGTGTGTGTGTGTGTGTGTGTGTGTGTGTGTGTGTGTGTGTGTGTGTGTGTGTGTGTGTGGGTTTTCACGTCAAGTATAGAACAAATAACCTTCGTTTTCTGCGCATCAAAAAGAAAATTTAATGCGAGTGTGAAAAATAAGAGACAATAAGACTCCTACCTTCTAATTGAACAAGATAAAGAACAGGAAATTGTTGAGTTGTGTGAGTGAACTGCGATTTGTTCTCTGTTACGACTGTGATCATTTTCGCGAACGTGAGTGGGTGGAGGAAAGGAGGAAGGAAGGAAGGAAGGAAGGAGAGAGGAAGGAAGGAAGGAAGGAAGGAAGGAAGGAAGGAAGGAAGGAAGGAAGGAAAGAAATAGAGAAAGAAAGAAGGAAGGAAGGGAGGAAAGAAGGAAGGAAGGACTGAATGAAGGGAGGAATGGAAGGAAGGAAGGAAAGAAGGAAGGAAGGACTGAATGAAGGAAGGAAGGAAGGAAGGAAGGAAGGAAGGAAGGAAGGAAAGAAGGAAGGAAGGAAGGAAGGAAGGAAGGAAGGGAGGAAGGAAAGAAGGAAGGAAAGAAGGAGAGAAGGAAGAAAGGAAGGGAGGAAGGAGAGAAACAGGAGGGAGAAAGGGAAGGAGGTAAAATTGATGAAAGAGTAAAGAGAAACAAAAAGAAAGAGAAATGAACGGAATGAAAAATACAAAAGACGTTAAAATGGAATGGATAGATAAGGCGAAGAGAATAAACGGAGGAAGCAAAGAAAAGACGAGATAATGCATAAATGAAGGAAAATATCGAAGCATAAAGATAAGAAAGAGTAAAAATAGAAGCAAAAGTGGTAAAAAAAAAAAGCCTTTGTTACATATATATATAAAAAAACATTCATCATTCATATTAGTTTTTTTTTCCTTCACTGAGTCTTTTCTGCTTTGATATAGAAAATGGGACAGAAAATGGGAGACAGAAAATGGGACAGAAAATGGGAGACAGAAAATGGGAGGCTGAAAATGGGAGACAGAAAATGGGAGACAGAAAATGGGACAGAAAATGGGAGGCTGAAAATATGAGACAGAAAATGGGAGGCTGAAAATGGGAGACAGAAAATGGGAGACAGAAAATGGGACAGAAAATGGGAGGCTGAAAATATGAGACAGAAATGGGAGCTGAAAATGGGAGGCAGAAAATGGGAGACAGAAAATGGGAGACAGAAAATGGGAGATAGAAGAAATGGGACAGAAAATGGGAGACAGAAAATGGGAGACAGAAAATGGGAGACAGAAAATGGGAGACAGAAAATGGGAGACAGAAAATGGGACAGAAAATGGGAGGCTGAAAATATGAGACAGAAAATGGGAGGCTGAAAATGGGAGGCAGAAAATGGGAGACAGAAAATGGGAGACAGAAAATGGGAGACAGAAAATGGGAGATAGAAAATGGGACAGAAAATGGGAGACAGAAAATGGGAGACAGAAAATGGGACAGAAAATGGGAGACAGAAAATGGGAGACAGAAAATGGGACAGAAAATGGGAGGCTGAAAATATGAGACAGAAAATGGGAGGCTGAAAATGGGAGGCAGAAAATGGGAGACAGAAAATGGGAGACAGAAAATGGGACAGAAAATGGGAGACAGAAAATGGGACAGAAAATGGGAGACAGAAAATGGGAGACAGAAAATGGGAGACAGAAAATGGGACAGAAAATGGGAGGCTGAAAATATGAGGGACAGAAAATGGGAGGCTGAAAATGGGAGCAGAAAATGGGAGGCTGAAAATGGGAGACAAAAAATGGGAGACAGAAAATGGGAGACAGAAAATGGAACAGAAAATGGGAGGCTGAAAATGGGAGACAGAAAATGGGAGACAGAAAATGGGAGACAGAAAATGGGAACAGAAAATGGGAGATAGAAAATGGGAGACAGAAAATGGGAGACAGAAAATGGGACAGAAAATGGGAGGCTGAAAATATGAGACAGAAAATGGGAGGCTGAAAATGGGAGGCAGAAAATGGGAGGCTGAAAATGGGAGACAGAAAATGGGAGTACAGAAAATGGGAGACAGAAAATGGGACAGAAAATGGGAGGCTGAAAATGGGAGACAGAAAATGGGAAGAAAATGGGAGACAGAAAATGGGAAGACAGAAAATGGGAGACAGAAAATGGGACAGAAAATGGGAGACAGAAAATGGGACAGAAAATGGGAGACAGAAAATGGGACAGAAAATGGGAGACAGAAAATGGGACAGAAAATGGGAGACAGAAAATGGGACAGAAAATGGGAGACAGAAAATGGGACAGAAAATAGGAGGCTGAAAATGGGAGACAAAAAATGGGAGACAGAAAATGGGACAGAAAATGGGAGACAGAAAATGGGACAGAAAATGGGAGACAGAAAATGGGAGACAGAAAATGGGACAGAAAATGGGAGACAGAAAATGGGACAGAAAATGGGAGGCTGAAAATGGGAGACAGAAAATGGGAGACAGAAAATGGGACAGAAAATGGGAGGCTGAAAATGGGAGACAGAAAATGGGAGACAGAAAATGGGACATAAAATGGGAGACAGAAAATGGGACATAAAATGGGAGACAGAAAATGGGACAGAAAATGGGAGGCTGAAAATGGGAGACAGAAAATGGGAGACAGAAAATGGGAGACAGAAAATGGGACAGAAAATGGGAGACAGAAAATGGGACAGAAAATGGGAGACAGAAAATGGGAGACGCGGTGAAGGGGACGCAGAGGGGGAAGGAAGTGGGGACTAAAGGAACACTTAAGCCCTCTATTTACGGGCGGGAGGAGGTTAACAAGCAGGCAGGTAATTGGGCACAGGTAATGACCCTCTCGTACAAGTTATACCGCGAATTATCCCCATTAAACAGGAGGAGGAGGAGGAGGAAGAGGAGGAGGAGGAGGAGGAGGAGGAGGAGGAGGAAGAGTTGCTTTGTTTTCCTTTTTTTCTTGGAGTTTGAAGATTACGAAAGAAATATTTATTACGGAATGTTCTTGACGCGCTAAGCAAAGTTATGAGTGAGTTGTCCGCCTTGAAGTTTTTTTCTTTACTTTTTTTTTATCTGGTAATATTGTAAATAGAGAGAGGGGAGTGAGGGGATAAGAGAGGGAGAGAGGAAGGGAGGGAAGGATGATGAGAGGGAGGAATGAATGGAGGAGAAATTCACACAGACACAGCCCCCCCCCCCCCTCACACACACACACACACACACACACACACATCATCATCATCATCATCACCTCATCACAAACATCGCATCTTCATCACTCTATCCTACACAAACAAATCCTTTACATCACCCCCCCTTTTCCTTACATCCTTCACTCCTTCACTCCTACATTCCTTCACTCCTACACTCCTTTACTCCTACATTCCTTCACTCCTACACTCCTTCACTCCTACATTCCTTCACTCCTACACTCCTACACTCCTTCACTCCTACATTCCTTCACTCCTTCACTCCTTCACTCCTTCCTTCCTTCCCTCTATCGGTCCTTCACTCCTTCCTTCACCTTTCCTAAATCTTTGTTTATGTCAGATCTTCCTTCCATGACGTCAAGGTAAAAACGTGAGGTTATTCAGGATTAATTAAAGGCTCAGGTGTGTTTCTGCCTTCACACGACGCAGCAAGAGGCAAAATATCACCCTAGGGAACGCCGACCCCCCGCAGAGGCTAATTAGGTAGTTAAATACCAACCTTATCATAACAAAACAAAAAAGCAATATGGTAAAGATGGCATTATATTTTGTTGAAGATTTCTTATAGTAACGAGAAAAAAACTATGATAATGATGACGTTATATTTTCTTTAAGATTTCTTATAATAACAAAACAAAAAGCAATATGGTAGAGACGACGTTTTATTTTGTTGAAGATTCCCATAGGTACAAAACGAAGGAATAAATAGGACATAGATGATAAAGTTAATGATGTATAATAGTAAAGCGAATAAGACAATATTATGATCATGTAAAATATACGAGAAAAAACGAAATATTTCCTTGGTGTAATTTTCGATGAAGCCAATAAAAAAATAAAAAATAAAAAAATAAAAAAGATAAAGAGTTCACATACCCATTATTTTGGCTTAAAAAAAATCTTTGTGTTTGATGGTAGAAAATAAACTTCTTTGCGTATGATGGTGAAGAAAAAGGAAGAAGGAAGAAGGAAGAAGGAAGGAAGGTTAAAGGAAGGGAGGAAGGAAGGAAGGAAGGAAGGAAGGGTGATGGGTCCGTGAAGCTTTACGCAATACAATAAATAAAGCAAAATTGTTGTTCTAGGTTGTTGTTATGAGTCACGTGATTATGTGTGTTTCCTGGAGGTCATTCGATCGTTAACATCAACATTACCACCGTGAGATATATATATATATATATATATATATATATATATATATATATATATATATAGAGAGAGAGAGAGAGAGAGAGGGAGAGAGAAGAGAAGAGAGAGAGAGAAGAGAGAGAAGAGAGAGAGAGAGAGAGAGAGAGAGAGAGAGAGAGAGGAGAGAGAGACGACAGACAGACAGACAGACAGACAGACAGACAGACAGACAGACAGAGAGCAGACAGAGAGACAAAGAAAAAAAGAGAGAGAGAGAAGAAAAAAAAAGCTACACATTATCCTCCTTCTCCCCCCTCTCCTCCCCTCCCCCCTCCTCCCTCCTCCCTCCTCCTCCTCCTCCTCCTCTCCTACTACTACTAGTGGGGTGCCTCAGGGCTCGGTCTTGGGTCCCACTCTTTTTCTGATATATATCAACGATCTGGACTGCGGACTTGTATCTAAAATATCGAAATTTGCAGACGACACCAAATTAGGCGGTAAAGCATATACTAGAGAAAACTGCGAACTCATACAAAGTGACCTCGACAAACTATCAGACTGGAGTGATAAATGGCTATTAAAATTCAATTCCGATAAATGTAAAGTAATGCATATAGGCAACGATAACCTCAAATATAACTATCAGATGCAAAATAAATCGTTAACTGAAGTACAGCAAGAAAAGGATTTAGGTGTCATCATCAGTAATGATCTTAAAACCAGTCCGCATTGCCTAGCTGCCAGTAAAAAGGCGAATATGATGTTGGGCTTTATTAAACGCAATTTTGAACACAAAACTCCGAAAGTAATGACACAATTATACACGTCCTTGGTTAGGCCGCACTTGGAATATGCCGTTCAATTCTGGTCGCCCTGTTTCGTAAAAGATCAAGCAAAATTGGAATCAGTGCAAAGAAGAGCAACCAAACAAATTCCATCTCTGCGAAATTCATCTTATGAAGAGAGACTGCGGAAACTTAATATGTTTTCCTTAAAGGATCGTAGAATCCGTGGGGACTTGATAGAAACCTTTAAGATCCTAAAAGGATTTGATGTCATTAATCAAGAGAACCTATTCGAGCTTTCAACTCAAGTGACAACAAGAAATAATGGTTTAAAACTAAACGGTCAACGTTGCATCACTGATCTCCGTAAAAATTATTTCAATGTGAGAGTCGTTGATCGATGGAACAAGTTACCAGCAAATGTTGTCGAAGCCAGCACAATAACTACATTTAAAAACAGACTTGACGCGCACTGTAAAGTAAATGGGTATTGATAGTGCCCTGCGAATTCATATTTAGTCCCCCGGATCGATTAGTTGTAGTGGTAGTGGTAGTTGTAGTTAGTATATTTCATACCCTATTTTTCTGCACTATGAAACTTCCGTGTTCCTATCTTCTTTTAAGGACATGGTATCCTTTTCCAACTGTTTTCTTACAAGTAGTTGATAGTTAGTAGTATGTAGTTCAGCAGATACCCTCGTCATGGACCAATAGGTCTCCTGGTGTCTGTTATTCCTATGTAATCCTATGTAATCCTCCTCCTATTCCCCCATCACGCAGTTAACCCTTCGTCCATTTTCTGATATTTATGTATAATTTTCTGAGCCGCGTTTCCCCCTCAAGTTCCTCCTCCTCCACCTCCCCCTCGACGCGGTAACCTGTCGAGGATCAGGGCCGCTATGCAGGTCACACCAGGCGCCCCGTCGACTCAAAACGGAAGGTCCCTCAGATAACTGCCCTTCCCCCCGCCCTGCCCTTCACCCCTCCTGCTGC
>JACEEZ010011952.1:306080-323580 GCA_016584305.1 Chionoecetes opilio | reverse complement strand
ATAGACCCTTTATATTGTCCCTTATAGACCCTTTATATTGTCCCTTATAGACCCTTTATATTGTCCCTTATAGACCCTTTATATTGTCCCTTATAGACCCTTTATATTGTCCCTTATAGACCCTTTATATTGTCCCTTATAGACCCTTTATATTGTCCCTTATAGACCCTTTATATTGTCCCTTATAGACCCTTTATATTGTCCCTTATAGACCCTTTATATTGTCCCTTATAGACCCTTATATTGTCCCTTATAGACCCTTTATATTGTCCCTTATAGACCCTTTATATTGTCCCTTATAGACCCTTTATATTGTCCCTTATAGACCCTTTATATTGTCCCTTATAGACCCTTTATATTGTCCCTTATAGACCCTTTATATTGTCCCTTATAGACCCTTTATATTGTCCCTTATAGTCCCTTATTATAGTCCCTTTATATTGTCCCTTATAGACCCTTTATATTGTCCCTTATAGTCCCTTATTATAGTCCCTTTATATTGTCCCTTATACCATACGAGGATAAGACGCGTTGTGATAGGAAGTAAGAGTCTTCAGGGCCCATTATCATCTCTTTAGGTTCCTCCAACGACATGAGATAGAAACGTGACATATACACTTCTGATACGCGTGTAAGACGTAAACACAAGAGTAATACAAGTTCATGTCATGTACAGAACGAGGACTCATTATTATCTCCTTGTTAGGCTCCTTTAACGACATGACGAGACAGAGACGTGACCCATACACTTCTGATACGCGTATGAGACGTAAACATAGGAGTAATACACGTTCATGTCATGTACAGAACGAGGATAGGAAGATTAAAGGAAGGGGAGGGAAGAAGAAGGAAGGGTGGAAGGGTCTTTGCGTATTATGGTGAAGAAGAAGGAAGAAGGAAGGAAGGTTAAAGGAAAGGAGGAAGGAAGGAAGGAAGGTGATGGGTCCGTGAAGCTTTACGCAATACAGTAAATAAAGCAAATTTGTTGTTCTAGGTTATTGTTATGAGTCACGTGATTATGTCTGTGTTTCCTGGAGGTCATTCGATCGTTAACATCAAAATTACCACCGTGAAAAAGATATATATATATATATATAGAGAGAGAGAGAGAGAAAAAAAAAACTACATCCTGCTCTCCTCCTCCTCCTCCTCCTCCTCCCCCTCCTCCTCCTCCTCCTCCTCCTCCTCCTCCCCCTCCTCCTCCTCCTCCTCCTCCTCCCTCCTCCTCTTCCCCAACTCTCTCCTCAACCCCAATCATGCACGAGGGAGTCAGTAGCATCACCTCCAACGGCCCAATGTTCTCAGCCTCTACCCTGGCCACGTTTGGTGCTGGTTTGCCGTAGAGGCGGGGGGGGGTTGGCGCTCCCCGGACTCAGCGCCGCGGGGGGCGTCTGGCGGTGACGGCTGGCACGAGGGCGAGGGGAAGGAGGACGCGGGGCCATCAAGGGGACCGCATTGAGAGAGAGAGAGAGAGAGAGAGAGAGAAGAGAGAGGAGAGAGAGAGAGAGAGAGAGAGAGAGAGGGGAGAGAGAGAGAGAGAGAGAGAGAGAGAGAAGAAAAAAAAACAATGAGAGAAAGAAGAGAGAGAGAGAGAGAGAAGAGAGAGAGAGAGAGAGAGAGAGAGAGAGAGAGAGAGAGAGAGAGAGAGAGATGTATACGAGCCGATCTTCCAAAACCAAAAACAGTGAAATAAACGGAAAGACCAACATGTCAACAGTCACCTTCCACTTGACTCCGATGAATACTATTTTGGAACTACTTTTTTCTGCGTTGCGGTTCAAGACATCGTTTAGTGAAGAGACGCTGTATGCTCGCTGGAAGGTGGTTCTCGTGTGTCTGCATCCATGGCTTTACCTGCTGTTTGTTGGACCTCGCACTGACATGGAAAGAAAGCCATCTTCTCTGAGCCTCTAACTCTACCTCCATATTCTTAAAGTGTATCACCTATTTTTACGTTTTTTTGTTGGTTAGTTGTCCATAGAAGAGACAGTTCTATTTCCTTTTACTCTGCTTTTTCTTCTCTTCCTCTTCCTCCTTCTCACAAAGCAGCAAACTAAACCAAAAAATTAATACAAAACGGTAACATAAATTTTTGGCGCGAAAAAAAAATTCCATATAATAATCATCTAAATAAGAAGATCAAAATAAGAATAACATCCACATGAATCACATTTTCGCGTCCAGTCCTTGAAGGTTGAGGCTTTAAATCACGTGAGTCACAAGTCATCACCATAAATCATTGAATAGAAACTCTGGCGTACACCCTGAGGCGCTTATGTCCCTATTGCACCCGCTAGTGTAGGTCAACATAGGAGTCCCTTTGTAGTGCTTCCTTAAGGCGGATATTTGAGCCTTCACGGTTTTATGGCTCTCAAATTTAACCCCTTTAGACCCAGAACGTAATTTCCATTGCAATTTGGGTACCATAGACGATTTTTAGTGAATGTAAGCAGTATTTTATAGATATGACCTGTTTAGTATCCTTGTCGACAAGCTAATTTGGTATATTAAGTTAGTTTTCGTAGTTTTATGGCTAACAACAGACGATTTTATATAGCAAAGGAAAGATCTGGGCCTCAAGAGGTTAAGGTGGATATTTAAGCCTTCACGGTTTTATGGCTTTCAAATTTAACTCACCTTCCCTCACACCTCACAATCCCTCATTAGTCTCATAAAATACTCTTCACACACCTGTTTCCTTCCTCATGATATCCCTTCACTTTTATCCCCCCTTCAATTTCTTCCCCCTTCGCTTTCTTAGCCCCTTCACTTTCTTAACCCCTTCGCTTTTTTAACCCCTTCAGGTGTCTGTAGTAACCTGGCTTTGAGTGGGATTGATGGGGGAGCTCAGATCCCTCTCCGCCCCCCTTCACCACGAGGCAAGGGTATATTGACGTGGGTTTGTACAGTTTGATTCTGAAGGAGTGAAGATATTTAAAGTGTCTGTGGTGTAGGTGGTGGTGTTGTGAGAGAGAGAAGAGAGAGAGAGAGAGAGAGAGAGAGAGAGAGAGAGAGAGAGAGAGAGAGAGAGAGAAGAGAGAAGAAGAGAGAGAGAAGAGAGAGAGAGAGAGAGAGAGGAGAGAGAGAGAGAGAGAATGAGTGTCCGTATGAGAGAGAGAGAAAGAATGCGTGTCCGTATGAGAGTGTAAGAGATAAGATAAGATTTTCATCCTATCTAGACACTTTGCAAGTACCAACTACAAGGTTATTGGACTATACAAAAGCGCCGCCACGTCAGCATGAACTAGGCGGACTCGAACCGCTGACCAAATGCACGGGGACGCTGCAATTGCGAGCTCATCTCTCCCAACCTTGCCACCCTGACGGGCGAGTTAAAGAGATAGTGTGTATGAGAGGAAAGAGGGGAAGAGAGGAGAGAGAGAGAGAGAGAGAGAGAGAAGGAGAGAAGAAGAGAGTGTTGTTGTGTGGTGAGGAGCGAAAAGGGGAAAGTTAAGAGTAAACCCCAAACACCCTTTCCCCTCCCATTTTTCCCTTTGTCCTCAATTACTACTGGTGGGGGAGGCTGGAGGGTCAGGGGAAGGGGTTAAGGGGTTGGAGGGGGGAGGGGTGCCAAAGGAGGGGAAGGAAGGAAGAAAGGAAGGAGGAGGAGGAGGAGGAGGAGGAGGAGGAGGAGGAGGAGGTCATTTTAAGGCAACAATGAGAGAAATGGACTTATTCCACTGACGCCGGGGTGCCTCGATTCCCCCCCACCAACCACCCCCTATTCCCCTCCACCCCCACCCCCCTTCCCTCCACCCCCACCCTCCTACCCTCCACCTACACCCCCCTACCCTCCACCTACACCCCCCTACCCTCCACCTCCACCTCCCACCCTTCCACCCCCCAACCCCCCCCACCCACATTCTTCACACCTCAAATTGTCCTACCTAATCCCTAGGGTTTCTTGAGAGGTTAGAGGGGGTTTAGTATTTTTAGGTAGTTAGTGATGATAGGTAGGTAGTAGTTAGGTAGTTAGTTAGGTTAGAGGGGGGGGGGTTAGGGGTTGTGGACTACATTTCCTCCACCTTATATATCCTGCATGTATAAACCTCATTTTTTCCTCGTCCCTCATCGCCAAACCCCATTCCCTCCCCAGTCCGTAAAAACAATAAAAAACCCCCATATTACTTGGGTATTCCCTTGCATTGCTGACGTCTGGAATTCGCTCTTCAATCCCTGGGGACTATTGTTGCGACTAAACGACGTTTTTGGTGTGGTGTTGTGTGTAAACCACGTGACGTCTTATAATGATGTGAAAATGTTGTAGACTCTCTCTCTCTCTCTCTCTCCCCTCCCCTCTCTCTCTCCTCTCCCCCTCTCTCCCCCTCTCTCCTCTCTCTCTCTCCTCTCCCCTGCGACAAAGGGTGACATATCCCCCCTGACACCTCATTGGCCCCCCCGGGCCCTTTTTCCCGTGGGGCACGTGTTTTTTTCTCACCTGTCTTTCTCCCTCACTAAAAATCCTCTCTCTCTCTCTCCTCTCCTCTTCTCTCTCTCCTCTCTTCCTCTCTCTCTCTTCTCTCTCTATCTCTCTTTTTCTCCCCTCTCTCTCCCTTTTCTTCTTTTCTTCTCCCCCCCCCTTTTTTCTCTCTCCCTTTTTCTTCTCCCCTCGTCTCTTTTTTCCCCCTCTCTCATTCCCCCCTTTTTCTCTTCTTCCTCTCTCTCTCTCTCTCATTATAGGGAGAAATAGCAAGAAAGGGAGAGGAGGAGGCAGAGAGGGAGGGGAAGTGAGAGTACAAGGAAGGGAAGGGAAGGGGAAGTAGGGTACCTGGAGGGGAAAGGCGGGGGAAAGGAGGGCACCAGGAAGGGAAGGGGAGGGGAAGTGGAGGTACCAGAAAGGGAAGGGGAGGGGAAGCGGAGGTGCCAGAAAGGGAAGGGGAGGGGAAGAGGAAGGGGAAAAGTTTCACATCACTGCAACATTCACGGGTCAAGGCACTGAACAGGCTCGTGATTAGCTGATTGGGGATTGGGTAGAGGTAGAGGTTATAAGGAGAGGCCATTCTAATCGCTCAATCGCCTTGAAATATACCAATCATCGCAAGTCACTGTGTGTATGTGTGTGTGTATGTGTGTGTGTATGTGTGTGTGTGTGTGTATGTGTGTGTGTGTGTGTGTGTGTGTGTGTGTTGCCATGTACGTCTAGATGGTCCAATAAAACTCACTTTCTATCACAAACTCTCAAACTTTTCACGGGATTATTATTTGTATTTATGTTTTATATTAGTATAGTTATTCATTTATATAATTTTTTCACTCGGTTATTCATGTCTTATCTTTTCTCGTACAAGTTTCGACGCAAAGGTTCATGAGATAATTGTTACTGAAGTGGAACTCACACATTATCAGGTTTATTATTTACTCGCCTTCATTTTGCAGCTTCCCTAGTCATTCCTCATCGCCTCAAGTTATTCCTATCTCTATAAAGTTATTGAGATTCACCTGAAAATCGAGTAACCTCAACAAAACCTTTAACCCCTTCACGCCCAGATCTTTCCTTTGATATAAAAAAATGTATGTTGTCGAGCCATAAAATTACGAAAAGTAACTGAATATTCCAAATTAGTTAGTCGACAAGGATACTAAACAGGTCATATCTATAAAATACTGCATATATTCAGTAAAAATCGTCTAATGGTACCCAAATTACAATGGAAATTACGTTCTGGGTCTCAAGGGGTTTAACCGGCAGTAAGCAATGTTCAAAGTACTGAGTCGATTCCTTTGCTTCGTTCCAACAATAAATATGCCATGAAATGTTACTATTCGTCCTATTCATACAGTTTTAGTTATATATAAATAAAAGTTTGAAATTATTGACTTATAAAGAGTGGTATTATAACTTTATAATTCGGTAGGGACGTAAATTGAGTCTTATACTATTTTATTTCTTTTGTTTTGCGTGAGTGCATTTTCATACCTCCATTGTTTTGTTTTGTTTTTCTTAGTTTTTCGTCTATTAGAGTCTCACACACATTCTCTATTACTTAATTTGGTCTACGATTTCCTTTTTTAACTCCCACACACACGCCTATTACATTTATCTATTACATTACATATCTATTACATCTATTATAACATCTATTACATATACATCTATTACTATAATCCATCTATTACATACATATCTATTACATCTATTACAACTATCCTATTCCCATTCATTACCTTTCATTAATAGTATCATTTCTATATTACCTTCTCCTAATACCTTGCTTTGCTTCTACATCTTTTCATCTGTTACCAACCACACGCGTCCACCAATAGCCGAGCAGAGAGTGATGCGTCCCAGCCAATGAGAGAAACGGATACAAGTCGGGCAGGCAGGGCGCGGGAACCAATCAGCAGCGTCGTTTGAGTGTCATTACTGTGAGTTCTGACGTCGCTGCCACCCGCCTGTTTGTCTGTCCGTCTGTGTGAAGCTTGTTCCTGCATCTGCGTGTTGTGTTGTTGTGTTGTGACGGATTACCTGACGAAGGAGACGTGGCTACTGAAGGAGAGATTCGTGTGGTGTCTCTGTAATGCTGCGTAGCCAGTTTTTTCATGTTTTTGAGGGTGAGTGGTGGGTAGTTAAAGTGTGTTGTTTGTGTTTATTTGAGTTTGTGTGTTGTGTGTGTGTGTGACGTGGCTACTGAAGGAGGGAATATTGTGGTGCTCCTTGTAAATCCTTGTAACCTGTTTTTTTCACGTATTTGAGGGTGAGTGGTGGGTAGTTAAGTGTGTTGTTTGTGTTTATTTGAGTGTGTGTTGATGTGCGTATGTGTGTGTGTGTTTGCGTGCGGTGCCCCTTATAACACTATGTAACCAGTTTTTTCACGTATTTGAGGGTGAGTGGTAAGGGTTGTGTGGTGTTTTATTTGGTGTGTGTGTGTGTGTGAAGGAAGAAAGGAGGAAGGAACAGTTTGGTAAGGGAAGGGGAAGAGAGGGGGGAGGGGGGTGTAGTAGTCCCGCTTCCCGTGGTAATCTGCCCGCGATGGTCCCGCCGTCATAACGCCACAGGGGGGGCTGGGACGACCTGCTGAGACGCCCCCCTTGCCCCCTACACCTCCCCCAGGCACTCACCCCCTACCCCTACCCCCCAACACCTCCCCCAGGCCCTCACCCCCTCCCTGAACCCCCCATGCCATCCCCCACCACCTTTTCTTCCTCCTGCTCCAACTGCTTCCCTGACAACCCTCTTCTTCCCCTTAACAAACTTTCTCAAGTGTTCCAAAATGAACCCACACAAGCAGGTGGTGAGGCGGCGGAATTACCCCAGTGACGCCTCCACGCCGGGGCATAAATAGTTTCCCTGGGCGCGGGCGAGGCGGGGCGGGTTTAGGCGGGGGAAGGAGGGTGTTGGGCGGGGTGTGGCGGGTTTGGGCTGGGGAAGGAGGGTGTTGGGCGGGGGGTGGCGAGTTTGGGCGGGGGAAGGAGAATTGGGAAGGAGGGTGTTGGGCGGGGGAGGAGGTCGGTGTTCTGAAGAGGCGCCGCCGCAGGAGACTCAGGCTTGTGGGTCGTTCCAGGCCGCAGGAGGTAGCAGGAGGGCGGAGAGAAGTGGAATTAAGAGCAAGGAGAAGCGTGAGGGCGAGGCTGGGCGGGAGTGTGGGAGTCCAGCGGCGGGCGTCACCTGCGGGCGGGGGCGTGGGTGTGGAGGAGCAGGGAGAGGGAACGAGAAGGGGCTTGGGGGGCGGCCACTTCACACAACAGGTGGAGATTTACAAGGCTGTTCTCTGTTTCTTTTTTTCTCTTTAGCGTTCCTGCTATAGGATTTTCCCGAGGCCGTTGTTGGTGCAGCTGATGATGCACAGGATTTTTTTTTTTTTCCCCTTTTTCTCTCTTTTCTCTCTCTCCTCTCGGGTTTTTTCTCTCTCTTCTCTCCTCTCTTCTCTCTTCTCTCTCTCTCTCTCCCCTCTCTCTCATCCTCTCTCTCTCTTTTCTCTCTCCTTTCCCCTCATCTCGTTCTCTTCTCCCTCTCCCCTCTCCTCTCTCCCTCCTCTCTCTCCCTCCTCTTCCTCATCTCTCTCTCTCTCCTTTTTTTTTCTGGGTCTTTCAAAATTTTCTTTCAGTACAGTACATATTTCAGCGCATATTTCTTTCCTTTCTTCTGCAATGTGTGGGTGTGGTGTGTGTGTATGTGTGTGTGTGTGTGGACATGAGTTAACGTGCGTATCACCCCATGGACTAAGCAGGACAAATGGGATTCGAACCGTGTACCTTTCCACCCCCTGAGTACACATGTCATCTTAACCATTGTGCCACGCGATTCCCTTTACCTGTGAGCAGGGTGGGCGTAGGGGTTGGGGTGGGCGTGGAGGTGAGGATGGGAGTCCAGGGAGAAGGGGGGGTTAGGAGGGGCTCGGGTTGGGGTTATAAAAGTCCCACTGAAGGAGACGAGGGGTGAAGGAGGAGGGAGGATGAGGAAGGGAGGGGCGGAAGGGCAGGCCCACACACACACACCACACCCACACACACACACCACCACACACCACACACACACACACACACACACACACACTCACACTCATTCATCACCACCCACTGTGTCCACCTGGGGGCAACACAAGCCCTGGACACCACCTGACACCACCTGGCGTCCCACACCATCTTCAGGAGGAGGAGGAGGAGGAGAAGTTGAAGGGAGACAAGAATTTAGAAGCAGTGCTTTTTTTTTATTTCTTTATTCAACATAACGGTCTATGTATTTCACTAAAGTTACAGTAAATAGCGGACTTCTTTTGTTTTATTTTTATTATTATTTTTTTATAAGCTTTCAACGATACAGCATTACGGAATTTCAGTTTTTGTTTGTTTGTTTGTTTTGTGTGTCTTGTGTGTGTGTGTGTGTGCGTGTGTGCGTGGTGTCAACCCGTATTTCCTTTATATTTGTCAACTGAAGCCAATTTCTATCCGTATACGTATGTAATTGTTTTAATGAGACCCTAAATATATTATAATCATTTATTTTCATTTGTATTTCGTTCTTCCTGTAACACTTTATATATTTTTCATTTCCTCTTTTCGTAGTTTTTCCATTATTCCTACAGTTCGTCCCGCCACTTTCCTGTTGATACTTTAAAACATTTCTGTATCACCTTATAATTACGAATATTTTCCTTACTACACATTTCCTTTATCAACAAACTTTTAATTTCCTTTATTGTTCGTTTTGTATTCTCTCATTCATTTACTTTCCCGCCACTTTCCTGTTGACATTTTCTCCCGCCACATAATTTCGAATATTTTCCTTGTTACACATTTCCTTTTTTCTTTATCAACAACCTTTTAATTTCCTATATATTGTTCGAGTACTATTCGTTTTCACTTATTTACTTTCCCGCCACTTTCCTGTTGTCACTAAGACATTCTGTACCAACTTATAATTTCAAATATTTTCTTTGGTACACATTTCCTTTAATCACAATCTTTTAATTTCCTTTATTGTTCGGTTACTATTCTTTCTCATTCAATTACTTCCCCGCCATTTTCCTGTTGACACTTTTAAGACTTTTTGTACCGCCATATAATCTCAAAAATCATCCTTATTACGCATTTCCTTTATCAGCAATCTTTTAATTTCCTTTATTGTTCAGTTTCTTTTTACTCATTCATTTACTTTCCCGCCATTTTCCTGTTGACACTTTAAAGACATTCTGTACCGCCATATAATTTCAAACATTTTTCTTATTACGCATTTCCTTTATCAACAATCTTTTAATTTCTTTATGTCTCGGTTACTTTTCTTTCTCTTTCATTTACTTTCCCGCCATTTTCCTGTTGACACTTTTAAAACATTCTGTACCGCTTCATAATTTCGAATACCATCCTTATTACACTTACACATTTCCTTTATCAACAAGCTTTTAATTTCCTTTATTGTTCAATTACTATTGTCTTCATTCATTTACTTCGAGTCGCAGAGTAAATGAAGATAATTTTCCTCGCCCTCCCTTCCGTCTACAAGTGCGCGTCTGTTTTTCTTCCTATTACAGGTTCTCTCTAATAACAGTATTGCTAATCAGCGGTAATTGTAGCAAATGACAACCTTGCTTATTTACCTCTAGCTACACTGTCATCTCCCTTCTCCTCCTCATAATCATCATAGTAATTATCTGCTTCGTCCCTTTCCTCTTCCTCTTCCTCCTCCTCGTTTCCTCTTGTTTCCTCTTCTTTTCTTTCCTGTTCTTTTCCTATTCCTCTTCTTTCTCTTCTTCTTTTCCTCTTTCTTTTTCTTTTCGTCCTTGTCCTCTTCCATTTCCTCTTCTTTTCGTCCCTATTCTCTTCCTATTCCTCCTCTTCCTCCTCCTTTTCCTCTTTCCTCTTCTTTTCGTCTCTGTCCGTCTTCCTCTTCCTCCTCTTCTTTCCTCTTTTCGTTCCTGTCCTCTTCCTCTTCCTCCTCCTCTTTCCTCTTCTTTTCGTCCCTGTCCTCTTCCTCTTCCTCTACTTTCCTCCTTTTCAGTAGTCTTTCTTCATAAAATTCTTGATAATTTGTTTTTATTCATCTGTGTCGGTAACTGTTTTTTCGTTAGTTTGTTTTGTATTTTTGCCCTTTCTTATTTCTTCCTTTTATGTTTCCTATGTTCTTTTGCGTCTTTATTTCCTAACCTTTCCTAATTCATATATTTCTTCTATTATTCAATTATCCTTCTATTCTTTACAGCTATCCGTTCTTTCTATACCTCTCTATCCCTTATTCCAATTTTGCCATCTTTCCCTCGTTTCCTCCTCCTTTGTATCATACTAAGTCTCCTTTACACACACACACACACACACACACACACACACACACACACACACACACACACACACGCACACGCACACGCACACACAAGTAAATTAGCGGTTCATTCTTTGCTTTCTCTGTCTCTTTCTTTCTCTCTGTATAACCTCGTCCCTACCAGCCGTCGTCGAGGAGGGAATGGGGGGGGTTACACACCACACACACACACACACAGCACACCACACGCACACACCACACGCACACGCACACGCACACGCAACACACACACACACACGTAAATTAGCGGTTCATTCTTTGCTTTCTCTGTCTCTTTCTTTCTCTGTATAACTTCGTCCCTACCAGCCGGTCGTCGAGGAGGGGGAAGGGGGGGGTTACACACACACACACACACACACACACACACACACACACACACACACACACACACACACACACACACACTCCCTTCGACAAATCTTTCACCTTTTCTTCGGCTTCCGTTTCCTGCCGCTTTTCATGGTCGGTTTTTCTGTTGTCCAGCGGGTATTGTGAGGGTCAAGCGGCCACGTGTTGGGGGGGAGGGGTAGGTAGGGGGTGGGGGAAGGTGGGGAGGGGAGGGGGGAAGATAGGGTGATGGAGAGGGGTAGATAGGGGTGTGGGGGAAGGTAGGGAGGGGTAGGTAGGTAGAGGGTGTGTAGGTAGAGGGTGTGGGGGGACGGAGGAAGAAGATATAAGGGATTACTAAGAGAGGCGTGAGGGAAAGTTTGGTTTAGGTGAATGGTAGAAGGAAAATTGTATATAAGGGAAAAGGAGAAAAGGTCAAGACTGTTGTGTTTGTTGGCGTGAAGAGAAGGTAACGAATTGCTGCGTGGATTTGTTTGTGTTGGGATTTGAAACGCTGCTCTGATGGTTTTTGAGATCATTTGAAAGACAGGAATTTGAATATATCTTTAAAAGAATAGCAAACAAAAGAATAGGAGCTTAATATTTTGTTCATGTCTCGGAAAGTTTTAGGTTTATTGGTTTATTTATTAATTTACTTTTTCTAAGTACCATAAAGCCGAAAAATACGTGGAATTAATTATATTGAGAGGCAAAGAATGTGTTATATAGGGAATTAATTAGCATAACAAGTAAGAGGAAAAGGAGGAGTTATACATTCCTTGTTATAATGTCAGTGTATATGTGAGCTCTCCCTCACAGGTTTTTTTCATCACGAAGGACTGGCCAAGGGCAAAAGAAAAAATTTAGTGTATACAAAGTGTTTATGACGCCGTGTATTTGAAGTGACAAGAGCATAAGTTTAAGTACTATGATTATCTTATAAGTTTATAATTGAGAGGATGTAAAGATCATAGAGAGAGTAATAGGGTTTCCAGGATTTTGTTGTTGTTTATTATATTATTTTGTTTTACTTTATTCATTTATATTTTTTATTTAGTCATTAGTTTTCATGTATTTGTCTATTTATATATTCTAATTTTTTTATTTAGTCATTCATTTTCATTTATTTATATAGTCTACTTGTTTTTTTATTCATTTTTCATCATTTATTCATTTAGTTATATTTATTTTTCTTGCTTCAGATGGCAAGATGGCGTTCCTCTTCTCAACCTTCGTGCATCGGATCCCAAACCTTGTCACGTGAACCCAGCAAACACGAGGAGGAGGAGGCAGAGGGGAGCATTGCAGGCGTCACCACCCTTCCCAGTGCGGGGCAAGGGCAGGGGCGGAGCAGTGCGGGGCAAGGGCAGGGGCGGGGCGACGTCCAAGTGTTGGGTGGAAGACAGAGGCCCAGGTAAGTGTGGAGTGAGTGATAAGAACATAAGAAAGTAAGGAAGCTACAAGAGGCCGTGAGACCTACACAAGGTAGTTCCTGTTACCTAACTCTACCTATATCCACCTCTCTTCCCCATCTATGAATTTATCCAGACTCCTTTTAAAGACCCCAATAGAACCAGTTTCTCCCAATTTCTTTTTTAAATTACGCTTTTCCAGCTTGAATCCGTTACTTCTCGTTCTACCCAGTGATAGTGAACACTCCACCAGGCACGGCAAGCAGGTCACTATGAGAGAGATAATGATAACTATACACATGCCCACACCTCTCCACTTATCCAATCAAAACTACAACACGTTCTCATTATGCAGAAACAAAAAATACAAGTAAATAGATGGTCGAAGCTTCACGTGTAGGCCTATGCTATATTCGTACACACCGATAGGAAAAAAACTATAAAAAAAGAGTAATTTCAGTCCAATATACACATTCATTTAATCAAACTCACATAAATATAGCTACAAATATACGTAAATGCATGGAGTGGGAATGAATATATAGAATCTACAGAGTAAGTTAGCAGTGTATATAATGTGCATTGCGTTGTGCTCCTTCATTGCCAACTTGAGTAGCTCCTGGAAGATGTGGTGAAGGAAGGAAGGAGCGGTGGAAGAAGAGGTGGGTGTGTGGAATGACTGATGTGTGCGGTGCATGAGACGCCTGGCGATGTGGGATTCTCTCTCTCTCTCTCTCTCTCTCTCTCTCTCTCTCTCTCTCTCTCTCTCTCTCTCGTTCTCTCCTCTCTCTCTCTCTCTCTCTCTCTCTCTCTCTCTCTCTCTCTCTCTCTCCTCTCTCT
This sequence comes from Chionoecetes opilio, assembly GCA_016584305.1. NCBI lineage: Eukaryota > Metazoa > Arthropoda > Malacostraca > Decapoda > Majidae > Chionoecetes > Chionoecetes opilio. The sequence goes on along the minus strand of JACEEZ010011952.1, from coordinate 310,248 downwards.
CTCTCTCTCTCTCTCTCTCTCTCTCTCTCTCTCTCTCTCTCTCTCGCTCTCTCTCTCTCTCTCTCTCTCCTCTCTCTCTCTCTCTCTCTCTCTCCTCTCCTCTCTCTCTCCTCTCTCTCTCTCTCTCTCTCTCTCTCTCTCTCTCTCTCTCTCTCTCTCTCTCTCTCTCTCTCCTCTCTCTCCTCTCTCTCCCTCTCTCTCTCTCTCTCTCTTTCTCTCTCTTGGCATCGCTACCTTTTTGATGCAGCATTCGTCACTTTGTATGTGTGTGTACCATTCGTCACTTTGTATGTGTGTGTGTGTGTGTGTAGGTGTAGGTGTGGCCGCACCTGCGAATTGGTGTACGTGCGTATCTGCTTAATACAGTGTGTGGCGGGGACAGGTGTGCGGGCGGGCTGGGGGGGAGGTAAGGTGTTGGGGGAAGGTAGGGGGGGGGGAAGTAAAGGAGGGGGGGTAACTAGGAGGAGCACAGGTAATTAAGCTTCACACACACGTTCACCTCGTCTCATCAACAGGTGATTAGCGTCAAACTACCCTGTCATTACGTACTGTGTTAGCTATAGCGCTATACGAGCTTACTATACCGCATTACCATAACACTTACGTACATGGAGCCCTACATATGAATAATGATAGCGAATATACTGAAAGGGATGATGATAATAATAATGATTTCTTAATTCAGATATGTAGCAGCTACGTCAACCACTTCGTTTGAATGTCGGATCAATATTCTCAACCCTATCAACACTCCTTACATGTTGTTGTTTTTTACGTCACAAAGGACTGGCCAAGGACACAATAAAAAGAGAACACAAAACCCGCCTAGTTGCCAGTCCCTATAAAGAAGACAGTAAGAGAATAAAAAAAGGGGTTGGCCAATTTAGTTCGGGAGGTGTCTTGTCACATGATCTTAGCTCACCAGAGAAAACCGTGTATATTGCTATTAGAATGCAAATCATGATAATAACGCCTTCATTAACTTCACTTAACTATTATTAAATTATTAAATTATCATATTTTAAGTTCGGTTTGCAATTCAACCTTCCTTATGTATTTAATTTTGTTTTTCTAGTAGCGGTAAATTAGCTTTCAGTGGTGGTAAGGGTGGTGGTGGTGGTGGTAGTGGTGATGGTGGTGGTGGTAGTAGTGATGGTGGTGGTGGTAGTAGTGATGGTGGTGGTGGTAGTGATGGTGGTGGTGGTAGTGATGGTGGTGGTAAGGGTAGTGGTGATGGTAGTGATAGTGATGGTAGTGGTGGTAGTGATGGTGGTGGTGGTGGTGGTAGTGATGGTGGTGGTGGTGGTGGTAGTGATGGTGGTGGTAGTGATGGTGATGGTGGTGGTGGTAGTGATGGTGGTGGTGGTGGTGGTAGTGATGGTGGTGGTGGTGGTGGTAGTGATGGTGGTGGTGGTGGTGGTAGTGATGGTGGTGGTAGTGGTGGTAGTGATGGTGGTGGTGGTGGTGGTGGTGGTGGTAGTGATGGTGGTGGTGGAAATGGTGGTGGTAGTGATGGGTAGTGGTGGTGGTGGAAACAGACAGACAAAGAAATAGAAAAAAATATCTAACCTAACAAGCTTACTACTATTAAAAACACATCTTTCCTTCTTTCCTACCCCTCCCTCACCCACTCCACTAACCCCTACACCCACACCACACCCACACCCACATCCACACCCACGCCCCCAGACCCTCACCACACCCACACCACACCCACGCCCCCCAGACCCTCACCACACCCGCACCACACCCACACCACACCCACGCCCCTAGACCCACACCACACCCACACCCCTAGACCCACACCACACCCACACCCACGCCCACGCCCCCAGACCCTCACCCTCAGCAGCATATGGTGGTGGTGGTGGTGGTGGTGGTGGTGGTGTCGGTGTCGCGCCAAGCCAGCGGGTGACAATCGGCGTCACTTAAGGTTCACGGATCGCCTTGCCCGAGGTATCGATTGAGCCCTTATTTGTCACCCCCATGGCGGCGCTGACTGATAAAGGGACGTCGCCTCTGCCCACACTACCCCCCCCCTCTCTCTCTCTCTCTCTCCTCTCTCTCTCTCTCTCTCTCTCTCTCTCTCTCCTCTCTCTTCTCTCTCTCTCTCTCTCTTCCACTGGGACCATCCTCTCATATTATTAGTATCTATTCCACTCATTCTCTCTCTCTCTCTCTCCCCTCTCTCTCTCTCTCTCTCTCTCTTCTCTCTCTCTCGTCTCTTTTCCTCTCTCTCTCTTCTCTCTCCTCTCTCTCTCTCTCTCTCTCTCTCTCCTCTCTCTCTCTCTCTCTCAGGTGTTGTATACAGGTGCGTCGGAACACCTGTGGAGGCAGCCAAGTGTGCGTTATAGTGTCAACAAGGAGGGGAAAATAAAAAATATATCATGAAAGCTGTGTTCTCTCTTGTAGTATTGAGTGTGATGTTGTAGTATTCAACTGAATATTTTAATTAAAGGAACTTGGAAACATCCGATTAAGTTGTCCGATTAAAGAGTTGCCTAATTAATGAGTCGCCCGATTTAAAGTCACCCGATTTAAAGAGTCACCTGATTACGTAAGTTGCCCGATTAAAGAGTCGCCCGATTTAAGTTGTACTAATAAAGTTGCCCGATTAATGAGTCACCCGATTTAAATCCACCCGATTTAAAGAGTCCTGATTACGTGAGTCGCCCGATTTAAGTTGTACGATAAAAGTTGCCCGATTAAAGAGTCGCCCGATTTAGGTATTAATTGAGAACTCTTGAATAATAATTAATCAGAGGGCAAAAAAAATTAACATCTTAACTTCCTACTGTAGATAACAGTAAAGTCGCCACCTGCAGTGATGTCGCCAGCCGCCATATATTACGAATTATAGCATCACTACTGATTTTTATGTGCCACTGAAGATGTTACACAGTAGTTTATATCATGATTGTATAATCTACCCTGTTTCAGCGTTGTTTTATGCTTTGTATCTGCGAGTATAGACGGTTTCAAATTTCGCTACGCGGTTTTTTTTTCGGGCGACGACGACAGCGGTACGACACTCAGTAAATAAACACTAGATGGCGACTCTACTTTTGGTAGCCACTTTGTAGATATTTTTGTCATTTGTTCATTTATAGCCATGCTATGACACAGATGAAGACACAAAATGACACAGACTCTCCAGATAGCCCCTTCTAACTTTCCTGAAATCATGGATGTAGAAATTTAAGTATTAACGCCACCACACGTCTGTAAACAGAAAAAAAGTTGTCCTGGCGACTTAACTGTTATTTACGGTAGTATGTTCAAATTATCAACAGGAAGGAAAGTCTAAACCAATCCCAAATGAATGAAACTAAACATTATGTAAAAATTAAAAAAAACTTTAATAAAATAAAAAAATATAAAAAAATAAAAATATGATAAAAAAAAATGAAATAAAAACTACAAATAGAAACGAGAGTAAGCTTAACGAAACTGAAAGATTGAAACTGGACATGGAAGAGAAAACGAACGAGAGTGTTTTGGATTATAGTCAATAAGGAGAGGAGGTTGAGGAGGCAGTTGGATAGATAATGGAAGGAAGGAACATTGGATTAAGGATGGAAGTTCAAGGGAGTAAAGTAGGGGCAATGGATTAACTACACTCACTAACTACAGGATGGAGAGTGAGGGAGGGTAATTATGGATAAAGGAAGGAAGGAAGGACAAAAGTTTGGAAGGGAGAATAGTAAAGGAATATTGGATAGGAAAAGGAAGGAAAGAAGGAACTTTGATGAATTAAGGATAAAAGTTAAAGGGAGGAAAGTAGTAGAAAGGTAATTATGGATAAAGGAAGGAAGGACAAAAGTGTAGAAGGGAGTGTATAGAAGGAACATTGGATTGGAAAAGGAAGGAATGAATATTGGATTAAGGATAAAAGTTGGAGGGTGTGAAGAAGGGGCCATGGATTAAGAACAGTATGGAGAGTGAGGGAGAGAGTAAGAACAGTATAGGGAGGGTAATTATGGATAAAGGAAGGAAGGAAGGAAGGAAGGACAAAAGTTTATAAGGGAATATAGAGAAGGAAAATTGGATTAGAAAAGGAAGGAAGGAACTTTGGATTAAGGATAAAAGTTGAAGGGAATAAGTAGAGGCCATGGATTGAGAACAGTATGGAGAGTGAGGGAGGGCAAGTCAATGAAGCAAGCCTTGT